>JAPDNY010000684.1:0-27476 GCA_029375565.1 Gekko gecko
TGATTGGTTACAACTTTACAACAACCAACAGGATTATCGAGGCTTTCAATCCTAGTCCTGACTTGAAGCGTAACATAGAAATTAATACAGACAATTCACTAGTCAGGACACAACAAAACTAATCAGAACGATCATGACAATATATCCTTTTACAAGAGCATTTCCTAAAGTTTATCAAGGAACAATGTCCCCAAATCCCTTTCCATCATTACAAAGCCTGACTGGATTCCCATATGGTGGCATAACCAATGAGAGCAAGAGTAGAGTAGCGGTTACCAGAATAAGATGGTTGCCATGGAATGGGGTGGGGCCAAGCATAATATGGCTGCCGTGAGGGATGAGTCCAATTACAAAACACTGGGAGGTTCCACAATGTGTTTGGAAGTTTCAGGCCAGGCATGCTCCTATGATGTAGGTAGCTGTTTCCAAATGCATGCTCCTTCTGGACACAAAATTGATACTTCCAAGGTTTATCTGAAATGACTCCTACTCAAATGAAATGGAGGAAAGCCAGGATTCACTCTGTACTTTGGGGAGGAGATCTTTGTGGAGAAGAACCAAGTGGCTAGCAAGAAACACATTTGATGGGTGCCGTGGGCACCAGGTTAGTGACCACTGGATTAGACTGAGAGACTAAGATCTGGGAGACCTGTGTTCAAATTATCATACTGCTGTGAAACTCATTGGGTGACCCTTGGGCCAGTCTCTCTCTCTTGGCCTAAATGATTTTACAGGGTTGGTATGGAGGATAACATGGGGTAAGGAGAACCATGTAGGTTCTCTGAGGTCCTTGGAGAAAGACTGGGATAAAAATGTAATGCTAGAGAGACAGTTATTCATTATATAATCAGCATTTTATATCTTGGCTTTGCAGTGATGACCTTGTAAATAACAGACAGCACCCAAGGGCAAATAATGCCAGTGCCCCAGAAAACACTGAGTTTTCTACCACACCCTGGAAAGGATGACCACTGAGACCACAGTGTAACTATCTCCTACGATTCACTTGCCAGCTGATAGTTATCTGTGAACAAGCATTCCAGCCCTTTGACCCATTCTAACTCTTTGACTTTAAAATTGTTCTATTAGAACACTTGGCAAGTCTTTGCTAATGAAACAGCTGCTTCAATCTGCAGTGCTCCCACCATTTGCCATTAGATATATCTCTGGCTGAGTGTCTTCACTGCCACCACCCTGCTTTTCTAGCGCTTAACAACCATCATTATCACCATATACAATATAACCTCACTCAGGCTGGAGTGACTGCATTTATAAAGTCACTCCTTGAGTCAGAGAGAGCTGGCAGTGAATTACCTGACCTGTTTCAGTGCTGTTATTAATTCTTCAGGTATCATAAGTAGCTTGAGGCTGGCGACAAGAACACACAGAAAATCATTTACTCGGTAAAGCTTGTTAGATGCATAGGTTTTTCAACTACAAACACAAGCAGACAGAGGCTTTATGGGATTAGAACACAAATATCTCCAAGGAAAATTAAGCCTGTTACCTATTGCTCTGTTTATGTGTGGGTTTTTTTTGCTCAAGTTCTAGTGTTTAGACGATGATATATTTTCACAGCTACTGATTTAGAAGCAGCTGAGGTTTTCTTGCCTGCTATTGCCAGCTTGCCAAATCATCGTAGTTAAACATGGCAGACAGCACCAAATGCCTCGACAAGAAACAAAATGGGGGGGGGAATTCCTACCTGCATTGTTATAGCACTCCACACTAGTGCCAACTGATGCATCAAAGTACAAGCCTCTCCCACACAGCAAATGAAAAAGAAGACCTTCTAAATATGATACAGGAGGCTTAGAAGATTCCACTGGCATCAAAATTGGGAGGCAGAACTGAACAATTTTTTTGGGTACATCTGTGTAAGCCAAGAGGATTTTAGTTCCAATTCTATTCTATTATCTCTCATCCGGTCCTTAACTTAGTGGAAATTTATATGCCATGTAAATAAAATCTCAAGGACTCAGGTTAGACTTTGAATTACCTCAGCCAAACAGCCATTTCAGCTTTTATTTTGGACAAGTGTTTTCAGTACTCAGGGATTGTCAGAAGACAGCCATGAGCCTTTTGCTGCCAAGTACACTGTATTCATTGTTTCTCGCATTGTTTCCTGCTTCTGTGCTTGTGCTTAGTTGGCCAGCTGCAACTGTGGGAGAACTCCTTTCTGCCGTCTGTTATCGGAATGGCCCTGACGAAGAGGCTATGGAGCAGTTTCTCAGCCTAGGGAAAGTTTCCAGTCCTACGTGACTAGGTGGTGGAGGGAGGAGTTCTCCCGGTCATTAAGTAACATCCTGCCAGGAGTTTTCCCGCGTGCGCGCTAAGAATTCATTTGCTAGTTTGGCTTTGCATCATACTATAGTTGCACTTGGCCCGGTCTAGATGGGCATTCCTGACAATAGCGTTATTACTATGGGCAACATCCTTGTATTCCAATAAAGCTTCTCTTTCTTAAGAAGAACGCCTGGACATACTTGCTATTGAGCCTGACAGAAATTGTCAGGAATCACTACAACTCCTGCTGGCTACGTTTCTCCCTGATCGAGATGAGCGGAGCCGTAGGAGGGGGGGTACCGGTAATGGTCCCAGTCCCCACGGTCCCCGTTACAATGGTCCCCGTCACCATGACTCCCATAACTACAGTTCCTGTTACGATGACCCCCATCATGACAGTTCCTGTCACTGTGATCACCGCCACCATGGCACCAAGCACCACAGTGGTGCCTCTAACCCCACTGTCCACGATTATCAGGGTTCCTGCATCAATGGCTACTCTAATGACCTACAGCCCAGCGGGGACCACACTGAGGGATGGAGGAGCCATTCCGTGTACTCAATACTCCTTCATCCCGTCCCAGTGGGACAAATGGGTTACCCAACAAAATCCCTGGGACTGGACAAAAAACCTGAGGGACTCCACGCAGACCACCTGGGTACTGCCAGGCAGCCAGAGTTGGGACAGTCTGTTCAATCCCCACCTGAGTTTTGGGATAATGCCAAGTTGCACACCCCGGGGCCCCATGAGACCAAACCTGAGCAAGGATATGGATACACGCCTAGATACGCTAGAAGATGATTGCTGCAGGATTATGCGGGACACGGGACACTTGTTGCAGAACTTGCCAAATATGATGAATCAGGTGATTCAGACCCACATGGCAGGTCGGCCTATGCCTCAAGTGCCGGCTCCCATACCAGCTCCAGTGCCAGCTCCAGTACCAGCACAGGTGCCAGTTCCGGTGCCAGCCCCTATATGTGCACCAGTTCCACTTCTCCCGGTGCAGCCGCTACCAGGCGCGCCGGCTCCCCAACCTCAGCCACTACCAGGTGCTCCATCCGGCGAGCTGGCTCCCCAACCTCAGCTGCCTCTTCCAGGGCCGGGGGCGCTACCTGCACCCGTGCCAGTCCCTCCACAGGTGCCAATGGCTCCCCAGGTCATACCACGACTGAAAGACTTATTGGATATTACTTTTGATGGGGACCTAGAGAACCTGTCCTTTTTTATCCTGCAAGTAGGGAAGTTTGTTCAGCGCTGGGGCGATCTGTTCCAAGATGAGGAGCAACAGGTGGATTTTATCGCATCTTGGCTACGGGGAGTAGCTACCAATTGGTATGTCTCACTCCATGACTTAGAGGTTGCAGAATTAGGGAGTGTGTATGCTTTTATGTGGGCACTGAGAACCGTTTTGAAGACCCAATGGCAGCGCAGAAGGCGGAAGCCTTCATTTGCACATTCAAACAGGGCAAGCTCTCGGTCCGAGAGTATTCCACAGAGTTCCAGAGGCATGCAGCTAAGATGCAACTGGACTGACCCTGTATTGGCTCAACAATACAGGCTGGGACTCTCGGTGGATGTTCACAACAATGTCCTGAGTTCCAAGGAGCCTAGAACCTTGCAAGGTTGGATGGAGGAGGCAGAAAGGGCTGAAAGCCGGCTGCGCACCATGAAGCTGGATATTTCACTGAGCACCGGTCACCCTCACACCTCTCCTCATCCGAAGGTGAAATCACCCCCACCGAGACCCACCCTCCAGGACCAGCGGATGAAGCAGGGGCTCTGCCTGAAGTGTGGAGAGAAGGGGCATTTTCCCGCCTCCTGTCCTGGAGAGGACGTCGGGAAGACCTCACCCCGAGAGGAGGACAGGCGTCGTACTGGAACCCTGTTGAAGCGGGGCACAGCTAAACCACGGAACCCCAGGGCCCTGCATGCTCACCCCGATTTTGTGGAGCTGCAATCAAGTGAGGAAGAAATGGCAGAGTTGCCGGGAAACAAACAGGTCCTGTTGTAGGTGGCACGGCTCAACAGGACCCACTGAATGAAGCACCTAAAGTGGTGAGCAATTACCCGTCTCTCTTCTTCGTGACTGTAATTATAATGAACCCAGCCATGATGACCTACATTCGGGTTCGAGGCCTCATAGACTCAGGGTGCGGGAGAGATCTCATAAACCCATCCCTGGTGTCAGGGTTAAATGCGGCCGTGGTCCGATTAAAAGAGCCCATTGTTTTTACACAGATGGATGGGTCACCCATGAAGGAGCCCTGTAAGTTTGAGACCGTACCTTTGCGAATCAGGGCTAGCGACCATTGGGAACACCATTCATTCATGGTGGCACCGGGAGCCAAGTTCCCCTTAGTCTTGGGTAGCCCCTGGCTCCATGGACATGACCCGTATATTTTATGGGAAGAAGGGGTTGTTTGCTTTATTTCTCTGAGGTGCATGGAACACAAGTGGGACCCTGCCTGGGGTAACCCACCCGACAGCAAGCCCCCAAGAGCCTGCCTAGCGGCCGAGGAACTGGCTCTTATACCAGAAAAATATAGAGACCTATCCCGTGTTTTCAAGGAGGAGGAGGCCGATGAGCTCCCCCCTCATCGTAATTCTGACTGTGCGATTGAACTGCTCCCCGGCCATCAAATGCGTAAGGGAAAGATTTATGCCATGAGCCCTGCCAAAAAAATGGAGTTACGGAAATTTATTGACAAGAACCTAGCCCGGGGGTTCATCCATCCAGCCTCCTCCCCGTTTGCCTCACCTGTCTTATTCTGTAAAAAGAAAGATGGGGGGCTCAGGCTTTGTACAGACTACTGGGGTCTGAATGTGGTGTCGGTTACTAATGCGTACCCCATGCCGCTGATCAAAGACCTGCTTGCCGAGGTGGCCAAAGGCAAGATCTTTTCCAAACTAGACCTGAGGGATGCCTACTTCTATGTACGCATCTGAGAGGGAGATGAATTTAAGACCGCGTTCAATACTGCCTTGGGACAATTTGAATACTGGGTGATGCCATTTGGGCTCCAGGGAGCTCCGGGAGTATTCATGAACCTAATTAACGAGGTACTGCACCCACACCTTTTCAAGGGTATGGTTGTTTACTTGGATGACATTTTACTGTACTTCCCGGACTTAGATTCACACGTTCAGTTAGTCCGAGAGGTACTCACCAAGCTCCTGAAGCACAAACTGTTTGTTAAATTGTCCAAATGCGAGTTCCATCAGACCTGCATTGACTTTCTGGGGTACCGTATATCGCCCAAGGGGCTGGAGATGGACCCCAAGAAAGTACAGGCTGTATTAGACTGGGAACCCCCCAAAACCTGAAGGCAGCTCCAGAGTTTCATCGGATTTGCAAACTTCTATCGCCAATTTCTGCCCCACTTTGCCCAAGTGAGCCTGCCCCTCATTGACCTCCTCAAAACCAAAGGGAAGGGGGCAGGAGCCCTTCACCCCGGGGCGAAATTAGAATGGACACACAAATGCCAGGAAGCATTTGAGCAATTGAAACAACTCTTCACCACGGAGCCAGTCCTGGCCCACCCTGATGAGACAAAAAAAATTGTGGTGCAGGTTGATGCGTCTGATACTGCCATGGGGGGGGGGACGATTTTGCAAGAGGGGGGCGACGGGCAGCTACACCCTTTAGCCTATGTTTCTCATAAATTTAATGAAACAGAAAGGTTCTGGCCCGTGTGGGACAAAGAAGCAGCTTCTATCCATTTGGCCCTTGCTACCTGGCGGCATTGGCTGGAAGGGGCCCGGGTACCCTTCAAGGTCTGGACTGATCACAAAAACCTTGAGATCCTACAAAAGCCCCACAACCTTAATGCCAAACAGTTCCGGTGGGCAGAGTTTTTCTCTAAGTTCCAATTTACCCTCCATCATTTTCCTGGGCACTCAAACCCGCTGGCGGATGCTCTCTCTTGCCTTCTCCAGCATGATAGCAAGGGGGTGGAAGTCCGAGAGTCCTTCTTCACTCCCTCCCAATTGAGCGGGGCTGTCATGACTCAGAAACGAAGTACGCCAGAGTTAATCCAGACTAGCCCCGGGGCCCCTTGGGAGGAGAGGTTTGCCAAAGTGATAACCACCACAGAAATACAAGACTTGCAAGCACAAGGGTCTTTGGAACGCTGGGAGAATGGTTGCTGGTACAAAGGAGAAAAGCTTTTTGTACCCGAAGCTCTGAGGGGGGAGGTGTTGCGGTTGGTGCATGGCTCTAAACCAGCAGGGCACTTCAGCTTCGTAAAATCATTACATCTGCTACAGAGAACTTTTTGGTGGCAGCAGATGTGAAAAGACTTCTCCACCTTTGTGCAGTCATGCCAAACTTGTAGCATGTGCAAACCAAGAGGGGGCAAACCCCCTGGTCTGTTACAACCGTTGCCAACCCCCCAAAGGTCCTGGGAAGTGATATCAATGGATTTTATCACTGATCTGCCCCCAAGTAAGCAAATGACTGTGATCTGGGTAGTCGTGGATTTGTTTTCCAAACAAGCACACTTCATCCTGTTCCCAGGGCTGCCCACTGCTAGAGCGCTGGCAAAGGCTTTCCTGCAACACATTGTCAGATTGCACACGCTGCCGGCCAAGATAATTTCTGACCGTGGCACATAGTTCATTTCTAAGTTATGGACTGAATTAATGTCCCTCATGGGCATTGAACGGGCTCTGAGCAGTGCTTACCACCCAGAGACTGATGGCCAAACCGAGCGGGTTAGCCAGACCCTGGAGCAGTACTTATGGTGTTTCACTAACTTCCAACAAGATGACTGGGTTGAACTTCTCCCTTTAGCTGAATTTACGTACAACAACGTGTGGCACTCCTCCACGGGGGTCTCTCCAATCAAAGCAGCTTTAGGCTATGAGAACCCCTCTCTACCATTCCTTAAAACTCCACTGGGAGTGGGGGGGGGAGTGGCGGACTGGTGTCAAAAGCTCAGTCATTCCTGGCCACACATTTGTGAAGCACTTGAAGCAGCAAAGGCTACTTACAAAACCCAGGCTGACAGGAAAAGGGTGGTGGGTTGGGATCTGCAGCCTGGAGACTGTGTGTATGTGTTCACAAAACATTTGACGCTTCCCCAGCAGTCCAAGAAACTTCAAGATTCACAGATTTGTCAACAAAGTGACTGTGGAATTGGACTTGCCCAAGTCTCTTAAACATGTTCATCCCATTTTCCATTACAGCCTCCTGAAACCTGGGCACCCCCCAAACCGATGGTGTCCTGAATCTCCGGTGCCACTCCCTTTGATTGTTGATGGCAGTGAACATTATGAACTCACTGATATTCTGGACTCTAAGTTCAAACGGGGCCAACTTCACTATTTGGTTGAGTGGGTGCATTTTGGGCCTCAGCACAGGGAAGGGGTGAAAGTACAGGATATCAATGCACCCCATTTGCTCCGCAGGTTTCATTGCAAGTTCCCGGCAAAACCAGGAGGTCCAGACTTTCTCCAGCAATAAGAATGTGTGGGGAGGGCTTTTAGGGGGGCAGAATGTCAGAAGGCAGCCATGAGCCTTTTGCTGCCAAGTACACTGTATTCATTGTTTCTCGTATTGTTTTCTGCTTCTGCGCTTGCGCTTAGTTGGCCAGCTGCAACTGTGGAAGAACTCCTTTCTGCAGTCTGTTATCAGAATGGCCTTGACAAAGAGGCTATGGAGCAGTTTCTCAGCCTAGGGAAAGTTTCCAGTCCTACGTGACTAAGCGGTGGAGGGGGGAGTTCTCCCGGTCATTAAGTATCACCCCGCCGGGAGTTTTCCCGTGTGCGCGTGCGCTAAGAATTCATTTGCTAGTTTGGCTTTACATCATACTATAATTGCACTTGGCCTGGCCTAGACGGGCATTCCTGACAATAGTGTTATTACTGTGGGCAACATCCTTGTATTCCAATAAAGCTTCTCTTTATTAAGAAGAACACCTGGACATACTTGCTATTGAGCCTGACAGGGATTTAGATTAGGGATGGGTACAAACTGGCTGAAAAACTAAAGTTCATCACAAATTTTGGGTGGTTCATGTTTCTTGAAGTGATGTTCGCGAACTGAAGGACCGCCATGAATTCCACAGATTTTGGTGCCTTTTGTGGTGGTGGTGGTTCGTGAAGCAGTTTTTGTGTTTGGTTTAAATGGCCCTGAGGCTGAAGGTGCAATCTTGGATATATTCAATACTGAAATTATCATATCAAGGTCAGGCTGGCAGCAGCTCTCCAGGGTCTCGGGTTGAGAGCTGATGCTCTACCACTGAGCCACGATCCCACCCCAAGCTGCTATTTCTTCTTAAGTGGCTAAAAGTGCCTCCCAGGCCCATAGCCAGGAATTTCTAAGTCACATTTGAATTCCTCAGGGGGGACTGGCGACTGGCTAATTCGATTAAACACAATTTAATTACGGGGGCGGGGCGACGCCGGGAAAGATGGAGGTCGCCTAATCTCTCTGCTCCACCTCCCTTTCCTCGGTTTTATATCACTTCAGCTTTAAAAATCTTTTTCTGGTCTTGGGTAATGGGCAAAAAAGATCGACTAAACTCAAGTACGCCTACACATAAATTTAAAACAGCACAAGATTTTTTTAAACCAAGGAGTGAGCGTATAGACGGCAGAGCTCCAGAGGCTGGGACAACAGAAATGGCGGGAGACGCAAAAACAATTACAGACTTATCTAAAAAGATGGAAAGTATGATGGAAAATATGGAAAAACGTCTGATGGAACACTCACAACTCACCATGCAACCAGTAAGAGAGCAGTTGGCAGAAATACAGGCTTCCCTCTCCAAAACCTCAGCCATGGCTGAAACAGCAATTAATATGAGCACGATCCTCAAGGATGATGTTCAAGAGTTAAAACAACGAGAAGTAAACACCAGAGAGCGATTATTAATTATGGAATCCCAGGCAAGACAGCTTAACCTCAAATTTCGTGGGTTCCCAGAGGGGTGGAAGAGGCTTCAGATCTTATTAATTTTATGACAGGATGGCTTTCCTCCATACTACAGTTGGAAGAGGGACTGGCGCCGGCCATTTTAAAAACCTTTCGTCTCGGCCCCCCAACAATCCCCGACGTGCAGGCTCTAGAGACATTTTAGTTTCATTTTCCGACTGGAGGGTTAAAAGGCAGATTCTGAGAGAAGCGCGAAAAACGGGTCATTTACAATTCAAGGACATTAAAATTCTGGCTTTCCCCGACATCCCCTCTGAAGCTCTGAATATCAGAAAGGCACTTAAAGAGACCACCATGAAACTTCAACAAGAAAACGTCCGTTATAGGTGGCTCCCTTCAGGAAAGCTTCAGGTTATACATCATGGCATTCAACGCCTAGCTGACGATGAGGAATCTGGCCATGATTTACTGGTTGCACTCCGGCTAACAGAGGGCTCAGATAACAGCCGCCGCTCATGCAAAAGAAGATCGGTCTTTCCTGCGTCTCCAGGGCAAGCAAATAAAATACATTCCCATGAAACTGCCTCTCCAATGCAAACTGACAGATCTCGGTCCCCACACTAAGCATATAGAGATTGAATTAAGATGCCCATTATTCACTGTAAAATAAAATGCAAAGCTGAGCAGATCTTTTAGGTAATAGTAATGTTTACGAGGGGAGGGGGGGTGAGCTCATTGAGATTGTTTTCGCTCACTAGTTTACAGCCGTTTCAGGGCTCTCACCCTATTTGTTTGGGTGAGGCTATATTTTTTCCTAAACGGCTTGAAATTCTTAATTGTTGTTTTTAATAGTTTCTATCTCTGTTATTGTGTTTTATATCATAATATATTGTTGTACAGTAAGTTTTCACAGGTTAATTGCCCTCAGGGTCATCCAAGTTAACAACTTCTATTATATAGGAATTGTTTCTTACAGAAAGCTAGTTGTTATTCCAGGAGTGGGAAGTAAAAAGGAACTAAAGGGAAACTGTTCATTTGATAAGTAAGTTGATATTCCTATATTAATCTGTAGAGGGTTATCCAGCACACAAGATATATTGCAACAAGGGATCTTTTATCTGATTATTTACTTCTAGAGTCTACTTGATTGTGTGATAGCTTAATTAATTCAATATACAGGAGGTATCATTTAATTATTTTTAAAAGTTGATTAACTAAGCGGATTCTGATTTATAACTATATAATTAATTTCATTGCTTGATTATCAATCTCATAAAACTTAATTAATTTTTAAAAGCTGCTTAATCAATTGGATATTGATTTTTGTCTAATTAACTTGATTATCACATATATAAAATTAATTCATTCATAAGAAAAGGAAGTCAAGGTAATAGTTAAATTGGCTGAATTTTTGTTTTATATATACTGTTATAGTTCTGAACTTTTTCTGGCACTTTATAGTTGTTAAATAACCATTGGAGAGTCCATTTAGACTCCACCACACTATCTGAGATACTGTGTTTATAGTAGTGTTTATAGTAGTGTGTTAAACAGCTTACTCTACATAACTTGATTTGGCTGCCATCTACACCCCTTGTTAGTGTACTGCAGACGTAGTTGGTCACGTTACAGAACAATACAAAAGTTACCTAAAAATATACAAACACACAACAGCACAACAAACAAAAAAATCAATAACCTTACAACCTTTGATTTTGGGCTCAAGTTTGGAGTCATACAAACATGGCTGGTTCTTACAAAATTTGCTCTGTTAACATTAGGGGTCTCGGCAGTATGATCAAGAGAAAAAGGGTGTTACAATATTTGAAGCAACAGCGTCCTCACATTCTGTTTTTGCAAGAATCACACATCAGATCTTCTAAAGGGCCTGTTCTGAAATCACCTGCGTTTCCACAACAATATCAAGCTACAGGCTCTTCCAAAGCTAGAGGGGTGGCGATATTACTGGCTAGAGAGGTAAATTTTGTGTTAGAAGCATCTCTGTCTGATCCTTTAGGTCGGTTTCTTTTCATCAAGGGCACAATTGAAGGAAAACGCTTAACATTAGGATCTGTCTATGCTCCTAACTGTAATCAAATCAGCTTCCTGGATGGAGTTTTTTTGAATTTGCAATCTTTTCAGAGTGGTGACGTTATAATAGGAGGGGACTTCAACTTTATTGCAGATGGAATCCTAGACAGATCCCATCCTAAACTGAGAAGGTCTGGAGTAAAGTCATCAGAAACTAAACTAGCTAAATTGTTCACTAAATACCAGCTACAGGATGTATGGAGAACACTTCATCCAAAAGAATATGACTACACGTACTACTCTGCCAGGCACGACACGTTCACCAGGATTGATTATCTATTGACATCCACTTCAGTTCTTCCAAGGATTTCTTCAGCAAATATTGGCCAGAGACACCTGACAGACCATGCATGGTTAGATTGTCGACTTGATCTTATACCATCACTTGCAAAAGATAAGCAGTGGTCTCTTGATAAAAATATTTTATTACAACAATCTGTCAGAGAAAAGTTAGATTTGGACATTAAACATTATTTCAAGGAGAATAGTTTGGACGCTGCTCCTCTCCCAATCGTTTGGGACGCTATGAAAGCTGTCCTGCGAGGTTCAATCATTTCAATTTCGGCACAGCTGAAAAAAGAGAAAAATCGCATCAGAGTTGAAGCATTAACCCGTCTTGTGATGTTAGAAAAGGAGCATAAACGGACTGGGGATAAGCAAATCTACGCTCAAATTCTGGCGGAAAGAAAGATCTTAGAATCTATTGAAGTCTCTCAGATTCAGAAGAACCTTCTGTTCTTGAAACAGCGCTTCTGGCAAAAATCAGCTAAAAACATCAAAGTCCTGGCTTGGAGGGTTAAGGACAAGAAGAACTCATCTCAGGTAAAGGCGCTTCGAAGTCCAGATGGCAATACACAATATCTTCCTTCAGAGATTGCCCATACCTTTGCTACTTATTACAAAAAGCTGTATAGCTCTGAGAACCCCTCATTAGAGGACATTCAGAAATATCTTGAAAATGAAGTCTGCTACCAACAACTCTCTTTGGATCACTCATTATATATGGACAAACCTTTCACATAGAGGAACTACAGAAGACCATCAAATCTCTGAAACTCAATAAAGCCCCGGGGACAGATGGCCTCCCCGCGGAATTTTACAGGACTTTTCAATCATCATTACTAGATCATCTGTTGAAGGTCTGCAATAATGTTCTTTTAACGGGGGAATTACCTCCCTCTTGGACGGAGTCCAATATTGTTGTCATTCCAAAGGACCCCAAAAATGCTACAGATCCAAAGGCATACCGGCCAATCGCTCTTCTAAATAATGATGTCAAAATATTTACGACACTACTGGCTAATAGGCTCAAGGATATAATCCCAAAATATGTGGCAGCTGACCAAACAGGCTTTATACCAGGAAGACAACTGACAGACAACATCCGTCGCACTCTCAACATTATAGCTCATGGCAAAAAATCCTCTCATGAATCTTTAGTGCTAGCCCTCGATTTTGAGAAGGCGTTTGATTCCCTAGAAACTCAATATCTATTAAGTTTACTGGATAAGATGGGATTTGGAAATAACTTTCTGAGGGCACTACAATCAATATACGCACAACCTAGATCCAAAGTCAGAGTCAATGGGTGCAACTCAGAATACTTTTTTCCCTCCAGAGGCACCAGGCAAGGCTGCCCGCTCTCGCCCCTACTCTTTGCGCTTGCCATGGAACCGCTAGCTGAAGCCCTTAGAAGAAATAAGAGCTTTGCTGGAATTACCATTGGCAAACAGGAACATAAAGTAAGCTTATATGCAGACGACTTAACACTCTATGTCTTAGATCCTGTGAACTCTATGCCGGCAATTTTAGAATCCTTATCAAACTTTGGGAGGATTTCTGGCCTCAAACTTAATTCATTGAAATCAGAGATATATCCAGTATCATTAAGTGCAAACGTTCGTCAAATCATTAAATCGACTTTCCCTTTCTGTTGGACAAATCACTCCTGGAGACATCTGGGAGTCCAAATTCCTTTGGACTTGAATAACTTAATGTCCTGTAATTTTGATCGTCTGTACCGGGATACCCAACTTCGATTGAAAGATTGGAACAACTTAACACTAACACTACCAGATCGTCTGCATTTAATTAAAAACTTCATATTTCCACAATTTCTCTTTCTTTTCAGAGCTCTTCCAATCTGGATACCGGAGACAGCTTTATCTAAATGGCAGAGAGCCCTCACTGACTTTTTCTGGGCCTATAAGAAGGCTAGAATAAATCGCCGAGTACTCAGCAGACCCTCATCCTTGGGAGGTTTAGATTTACCACTCTTGAGTGCTTACTATCAGGCGAATACAATTGCCACAGTAATACGAATGATGAATAATGAATCTTTAACAGGCTGGATGCAAATTGAACAATCATATATTTCTTCGGTACGATTGCAGGATCTTTTTTGGATGACATCGACCGAACGCCCGATCTCAGCACAAAATAATTGTTTTTTACATACAACTCTAAAAATCTGGGATCGTAAACGAGCACAGCTAATACCAAGGATGTCTAAATTTTCATCTTTTATCAATCAACCGTGGTTCCCACCTGGAATGGAATCAGGAGCCTTTCGGGACTGGAAAGTAGCGGGTCTGACTCGTCTCTCAGATCTAGTAAAACAAGGGAAAATACAAGATAAATTTGGATTGGAGGAAGCTCTCGGCGCACCTATTCCCTGGTTCCGGTATTTACAGCTGAAGAATTTGATTGACTGTCTAGCTCAATCTGACATATTCACCAGACCAAAAACGGAATTTGAGACTCTCTTATCTAGTTACGACTCCTCCTTGAAGGGCTTGGTCTCAAAGGTTTACAAGATTTTGTTATCTGCTGAAGGTTCCCAATCTATTCCTTGTCAAAAAATTTGGAAAGCAGAGCTCAAGACAGACTTGCAACACTCACACTGGCTCGACATATGGAACTCTCCAGCGTTTTCCTCACATGTTTATAACATCCGGATGAACTCCTTTAAGATCATACACAGATGGTATTTTACACCAAAAAAGCTGAATCGAATGAATCCTCAGTATGATCCTCTGTGTTGGAAAAATTGTGGATATCTTGGAACGTATCTACACTGCTGGTGGGAATGCCCAGTCATTCAGCAATTCTGGAAGGACGTATTCTCCCAAATCAACAGCATTACTCAACAAACACTCCCTGTAACTCCCGAACTCTCCTTGCTCAATCTATGGGATTCATCATTTGGGAATGACTCCAAAAAGACCCTTACCTCCATTCTTCTTGCAGCAGCCAGACTCACAATTGCGGCAAACTGGAAATCTCCAACACCTCCTACTCTGACATCCTGGTATGACAAGATTTGGGATCAGTTTGTGATGAATAAAATCTCTAACATTGTGGATCGATTACAAAACAGTTCCAGCAGAACTTATGATAAATTTGTACTTACCTGGTATCCAGTACTTGACTTTATGGCAGAGCATAATGTGCTTCCATCTAGGACGAGCTATTACACATGGCTCCATTTCTAATTTCACCTTGACCTTCATCTTACTGCCGAGACTCCTCTTGTATATCAGAGCAATAAACTTGACTCAATTCATTGGAATATATGGTTTAAACAGCACTTTGGTATAGGTGAACGGAATTGATATCATCTTATTATGTTTATTTGTAGGTGTATGTTACTGTTTTGTTGGTGACTGATTGATGGGATTGTAATTTTGGATTTGCAAGACTTCTACATAATATTTTGCAGTTATTGTATGTTTTGATATGTTATACTTGATCTTAATAAACACTTCAAAAGTTAAAAAAAAAAAAAAAAAACACAATTTAATTACCAACTTCTCCGTGTTCTTGGGTGCAGCGGCAGCCTCCGCCTGACTGTCAGCTCTGCCTGCCTTAAGAATGTCTTGTGTCTCCTTCCTGGCGCTCCCTCTACCCGCCCCAACTGCCAGCCTGCCCATTCACCTTCCCTCAGGGCAGAAAAGATGCTCTGGAAGTTGCTGCTGGGATGAGGGGGAGGGTGGGGGTGGGGAGAGACAGCTCCAGCTTCCCCAGGCTTGGGAAGGGAAGAGTTGGCTCAGTCAGACCACCGCTTTCTGGACTATGGCGGGCCAGGGCACATAAAAAGAGCATTGGCCTGGCTTCTCTCTCTCTCTCTCTCTCTCTCTGGAGCTCCAAGCCCCCAGGCTGCTCCCTAGCCTTCAAGCTGGGATGAAGTCACGCCAAGTCATGGAGGGAGGGGTGGGGAGCAATGGCTGGCCCAGAGAAAGGGGGAAAGTAAGGAGAACCAGTAGCCCTGGCAGCGCAGGGGGAGTTTGCAGTGGCCACCACATCCTGCCAGAGAGTCGGGGGGGGGGGCTGGACTGAAAGGAAGTTGGGGGGCCTTGGCAGGAAGTCGGGGGTCAGGCCCCAGAATGTCCCACTGTCACTACAGGCTTGGCACCTCCTCCCTATGTGAACAGTGTGGGTTATAAGGAACCATTCTTCCAAGAGGCCCATGTCACAAGGTGATTTTTGTGCAACTCACCATTCACTGAAATCTTTCTGTCGTCATTGTTAAGGAAAAAGTTTCCTCTCTGAGAAAAGAAAAGGAAGTACACTCAAAGCTTTCTAGCCATGGCAGGGACTGAATCATTTGTGGCTATTTTGCTGATGCCTGTAGCCTTCGTTGAGGCTTTTCAAGTATACCCCCCCTTGGTTTTTAATTAATATGCCAAAATGATGTCAATCCTTCTTTGTCTTCCAAAACAACATCTCAAATAAGAGAGAGAGCTCTCCTCCTTTCCCCAAGTGACATTCCTGCTACAGAAAGACCTACTGATGTGCTTTTAATTTGGATTTTAGTCTGTCAAGAGTGTGTGATCTTTTTTTAAAAAAAAATGTATTTTATGATAGTGGTTTTCAAAAGTGTGGACTGGACTTCCCCCACCCTGGAGGACCTGGACATCTAAAAAGGGTATGATAGGGGTGTCAAAGTCATTTTTTATAAGGGCTGGATCTGACTTAAATGTCACTTTGTTGGGCCAGGTCATGTGTGCCATAAAATGTGATGCCTTGTACTGGAGATATAAACTGTATAAAGGATAGCAGCTGGTAAGCTCTGAGTTGGTGCATCCTCACTGCAAGGCCCCCTGGGCTGGGAGGGAGGTGCAGAGGAAAACCCACATGGGCAGACTGGAGAGCACCAGTGCAGCCCTGGGTAGACACTCCCATCCTGCTTTACAGATGCAGACAAGGTTGTTCTGCCATGCTGAAGCCACAATGGGAGTGGCTATGCCCACTCCCTCCCAAGCAGTCTCCTGTTCCCTCCCTTGCACTAGTTGCTCACGGGCCACATAAGAGCCCTGGATGGGCCAGTTCTGGCCCCCGGGCCTTATGTTTGACACCTCTGGTGTATGAGGTTCCTGAGAACTATTAGGGTGCTCTATGGAGAGTGGAGCTGGAGGTTCCCCTCCCAACCAGTCAAGATGAGGATGGATTGAATGACCCGAGCAGAGGACCATCTCAAATCCACATCTGATTTATGGGGATGGATAGTCATCGTCATTGCATAATCTATATCTAATTTGATTAATATCCATTAATAATTATTTGAGTTTTTGATTTGGTCAGGTTACATCCTGGCCTACCCTAATGGCAATGCTGGATTGATTGCATGTTCTGGGGTAGAATGAACTAATGTTGTGGGTTAGAGAGGTATCAAGCATAATTAGTTCAGAAAAGACACATTCAAAAAATTTAAAAGAGCAAGAGTCCAGGAGCACCTTAAAGACTAACAAAATTGGTGGCAGGGTAGGAGCTTTCATGAGTCACTGCAGAGTAAGGTGTTAGAAAGTGATTTATGGCCATGATCCACAAATTGCTTACTCAAACACACACACCTTTTCCCTGCTGTTTTCACTTATGCATCATGTTCATGGGAGGTCAAATGGCAATTTGTTGAGATGAATTGTTACAGATAGGGTTGCCAGGTCTGGGTTGGAAAATACCTGGAGACTTTGGGGGTGGATCCAGGAGAGGGCGGGGTTTGGGAAGGGGAGGGGCCTCAGTGTGGTCCAATGCACCCTCCAAAGCAGCCATTTTCTCCAGGGGAGCTGATCTCTGACAGCTGGAGATCAGTTGTAAAAGCGGGAGATCTCCAGGCCCCACCTGGAAGCTGGGAACCCTAGTTAGAGAACCCATGGCTGTCTTAGCCAGTTTTGATGTAGTGGTTAAGTGCATGGACTCTAATCTGGGAGAACCGGGTTTGATTCCCCACTCCTCTACTTGCACCTGCTGGATGACCTTGGGCAAGCCATAGTTCTGTCAGAGCTGTTCTCTCAAGGTCAGTTCTGGAAAGAGCTCTCTCAGCCCCGCCTACCTCACAGGGTGTCTGTTATGGGGAGAGGAAGGGAAAGGAGTTTGTAAACCGCTCGGAGACCCCTTCAGGTAGTGAAGGGCGGGGTATAAATCCAATCTCTCTCTCTCTCTTTCAGATGATGGCATAAATTATCAATGAGTACATTAGGGACAAATTTGATTGGCTAAACAGCTCATGACGTCATGCCATTCACTGTGCAATCCCTAATAGCTTACTCATATACACACCCCTTTCCCCTGCTGTTTTCACTTATGCATCATGTCCATGGGTGGTCAAATGGCAATTTGTTGAGATGAATAGAAGCCATAGCTCTCTTACCTACTTGGCAGTTAATTTCAGTTTTGATATGTAGCTGGATTTCCCGTCAGGTTACCGATATGAAAACACGTCATCTCTACAAATGTTATTTCATTTCATTTCTTTCTTTATCTTGTCCTTTCCCTGGCAATTTGGGGCTCAAGGCAGTTAACAATATAAATATGAAACAGAAATATTCCACAAAACAGTTTAACAAACCGGCATTCTGATAGCTGCTAGTAGGCCCAATAAGATTGCCTCAGTGGAACGCCTGGTGGAACCTAGACAGGTCCTGCAGGACGTGAGTCTCTTCCGACAGAGCGTCCGACCCAATGGGGGCCACAATAATAAAAAACGCCCTTGTTCTGATTGAAGTTAAACAAGCTACCCAGGGGCCACCAGAAGTCCATGGAACACAAGCACCATGGTGTGGGGGGGGGTCAAGAGAGGCGGTCCTTAAGGTTTGATGTGTAGAGAGACTAAGCTATTGAAAACCTGAAAGTCTTGCAACCAGTTCAGATACATACACTCTCAGTGTATGTATCTGATACCTTGTGCCTTGTGCGCTCAGGCCATGGGTGTGGACAGATTTCCTTTGCATATTAGGTGACACACCCCTAATGTCGCTAATCCTCCAAGAGCTTACAGTAGCCCCTGTAAGAAGAGCTCTGTAAGTTCTTGGAGGATTGGCTGCAGTAGGGGTGTGTCGCCTGATATGCAAAGGAGTTCCTGCTACAAAAAGATCATACCACAACAAAGCCTCATTTGCTGAACATATGTAGAGAAAGCAGAATCATGCCTGCTAGCTCTGATCCCGACATCCCATCATTCTGCAGAACTGATGACTACAGCCTACAGGCTCATTGGTGGGAATGAGGTTTCTGATGCTGGGACTCTCAAGAGGGAAAATGAAGTTTTCAATCTGTGTACTGAAAACTCATGAACTTTTAAACATTTTTAAAAGAATGTTGTCAATGATGTTCTGGAACTCCACTCCGGCCCGCCCCCCCAGAAAGAAAGCCCTGGAAATAATCCATGTCGGGATGTATGAATACACGGTGCTGAGGCATGTTCATGTGCCCTGTAAATGGAGAACTTGTCAATGCTGGGATCGGCCTTTAATAGAACCCAGTGGGATGGATCCAACCACCTTTGGGGCTGGTGCCAAAGAGAGTGGGTAGTCCTACTGGCCAACAAAACAGCCACACTGGCGATCATAAGACCTGTATTGACAAAAACCATGCAGCACTAGGGTTGTCCTAAGGAGGAGAACTGGGTGAGATTGAGCTAAAAAGGTGTCTGTATCTAACCCCGTGAGTCATGCTTTTTGCTTCCACAAGTGACATTATTTCAAATGTAAACTAAGGCTGCAATTCTATGCACATTTACCTGGGAGTAAGTCCCTCTGAACATGGTGGAATTTACTTCTAAGTAAAATAGTCACAAGCTTGTGTAGGACATGTCTGACAAACCGCCGTGATTTGAAGTTTGCTTCAATTTTTCGGATTGTTAATTTAAAGGGAGAGAGCGCTTTGCTTAACTTGCACAGAAAAGAAACAGTGAGACTGCATTGCCTACGCACAGAATTCTATTGATAGCTCTCCTGTACTCCAGCAAAGTGAAGTGCCCCTGCCAAGCTGCCTCTTGAGGAAATCCATTCGTTGCTCGCTTAGAGTTGCCAACTAAACATGGGGGGGGGATCAACTCGGTTTGTTTGTTTACCTCTGGGACAGTTGCCACAATCTTCCTGAGAACAGCCATGATTTTTCTAAGTACATGTGAGCACTTTGCATACATGATTCTCAGTCTCTCTTGCTCACACCGAGGCACTGAGCTCGGCACTGTGTGACCCTGTTTCACATGCTGCTTCATAAGAGACTATGGCGTGTACATGCCATGATGCCTCCAGGACTGCCTTCCACACAACCTACAAACAGTATTCACACCCACCAGAAAAATACAACAGATGCTACGATCGGCAAAAGACAGAAGAGACCCCCTCACTCCTGCAGGAGTATACCTCATACCATGCAGTTGTGGACAAGTTTACATTACTGCGTAGCATTCAGACAAGAATAAAAAAAACATGAAAGACACTGCAGATTCAGTCAACCTGAAAAATCAGCAGTGGCTGAACATAGCCTAACCCAAACAGCACACAGCATTTGGTTCCAAGACACTGAAAGACTTGGCAACACTTCCAATTACCATGTCAGTTTACACAAGGAAGCCATTGAAATTCATAAACATAAACACAATTTTAACAGGAAAGAAAAGAGTTTAAAAATAAATAGGGCATGGTTTCCTGTCCTGAAAAACACAAAATGCTCTACAGCTGACAATAGCACTACAGATGAGATTAGAGTTTCAACAGCCATTCCACACACAAAAGAACCTCTTCAAGAAACAGGAAACCTCCTCAGGAAACAATCCATAGACAAAAGAACCTCCTCAGGAAAGCTCCTCCATTACCATGTTCATAGCCTGGAGAACTACTACAAGATAATGACTCAGCCCTACCCCACCTTCCGGGGTAGATATAAATTACCTGCCTACCCTTTTTCTGCTCACCTTGACACAGAGAGTACTCCATCTTTCTGTGTTATACCTCTGAGGATGCCAGTCACAGCTACTGGCGAAACATCAGGTCCTACAATGCCAAGACCACGGCCACACAACCCAGAAAAAGAAACTAATTTCTTATCAATGATTAAGTTTATTTTCCAATGGATGCATTTTTATAAGTATGTTTTTATTTACAGTTTGTGTTTCATTTTGAACGAGTGACTTTTGCTTGGGTCATACTTATTTGCCCGGTTGGATGAGGCAAACCACAGTTAATTCGGCCTTTTTGGTAGGTTAAATTTTTTATTCCATCCCCTGATAGAGTAGTCAGTGGCACCTTTCATCCACAACACCCAGACGATTCCAAGATGGATGATCAGACCACTGGACCTGATGACATCGCCCGTTCCTGCAACTGCATGTGGGACCCTTTCACCTGACATCTCCAGGGTCCCGAGGGGGACTTGTTGCCCTGCAAGGTGCTTATAGCACTTTTATGGACTCATATAGTCCATAAGTGATAAAAACTGGACTGTGCAATTAGTGTGCAAAAGGGACTGAACTGTGTGGTGACCCAAAAGTGATGCCAACTTCAGACACACACCAGCAGAGGAATAGCCTTCTCCTGAGATGATGTGCCAGTGGTTACCTGCCCTCTCTTACCCTCAGCACAGCAGGAAGAGAGACCAGCTCCCTAGACACAGAGAAACCAGTAATCCCATACTACGGAAAAACACCATATGCTGCAAAAGGGACTTAAAATCCTGAAGAGACTCCATAAGCCAAACCCTTCCTTCAACATGCAGGCAACCCCCACCCCACCAGATGATGCATTTTAGGCTCCACAGCATAACAAAGGAGCCTCTGCCAGGAAGGGACTAGCTGGTTGACTCATCACTTAACTCATCAGCCAGCCCAGCTAAGCTCATCAACTCATCAGCCAGAGACATTAAAAGACAATACCCCTGGACTCAGCTATTGTTCTCCAAAGGTGCTCAATGATAAAGTGATTAGATTCAACATTGCCCAACCCTGCCCCATTCTCCTGCAAAACCAGTTTCTCTTGCAACCAGTTTTTTTTAGGAAACTTCCAGGGGACAGATCAGGGAGGGGGATGGACCAGAAGGGGAAGACCCAAGGGAGATGGCCAGCAAAGGCCACCACCCCCAGCCCCAGAGTGCATAAAAGAGCAGGACCATGTGCGCTCTCTCTCTCCATACCTAAAACTTGCCCCATCCTGCTGACTGTCGGTGTACTGCTGCCCAGAGTCACATGTTCTTCTGGTTCAGAATATGACCATTATTCCCTTATAGTCTCCTCATATTTCCTGTGGATCACTTCATCGCTTCAGGACAGGCAAGTATCACCCAATCAACGTTTTTACCTGCTCAAGCAAATGTCACTATCCCTTTCTAACTATATTTCTTAGGCCTGTGTAATTGTGAGTGTGTTTGAATGTATTGTATGTTTGTGAAGAACTCCCAGTAAAGAATCCAGTTCTCTAAAAGACTTGTTTTCTGCATTTATTCTTGGTTTTGCCAGAAAAGGTGGGACTTCTGTATACATAGGCTTGTGTCCCCTTAGATGCCAATTGCTCTAAAATATCATAATTCCCCATAGTAATTAAGACATTAAGCAATTTGGCTAACAGGCTATTAGCCACAAGGTATAGATAGGAATTCTCAGCTTGGGGCAAGTGATGGTCTGTGTTCGTGGTGCTTGGGGGGAGCAACAGTGGGAGGACTTCTAGTGTCCTGGCCCCACTGGTGGACCTCCTGATGGCAGCTGATATTTTTGGTCACTGTGTGACAGAGTGTTGGACTGGATGGGCCATTGGCCTGATCCAACATTGGCTTCTCTTATGTTCTTAAGTCATTTAAATGCCTTTTGAGTTCCCTTCCACAGGGCAAGAAAGCATAGAAGGGCAGTCAAGGGGGATTGTTGGAGATATATTGAAGGTACCGCTCTTGAGTCCCCTTCTAAGCTTCCTTGCCCTGTGGAAGGGAACTCAAAAGGTGACTAAATGTCCCCTGAGCTGTCTTTTCCTGGGTCCCATGATGCCCCCCCACCCAGATTCCACAGTGGGAGGGAGAGGGAAGCCCAAGAGCAAGTCACAGTGCTCTCACCCTGCAGCAGGCAGTGTGTGTGAGGTCTCACCTCAAAAATAAGAATTCTGGCATGCCTACTTGTGGGGCGGGGCTTTTATTTAAGGGGGCAGGGGCCCAAAATGCCCCACTGTAGCTACGGGCCTGCCTCAAATGCTCTCGCTGGATTACCAGCTATGGCTGGCAACCTGAGTCTGAGAACAAAATGTACTTATAAGCAAGAATGTTTGTTTTCAAGGATCCCAGCAGGAGTGTAAACTGAAGCTTTCCACACCTCTGTGTGGGGAAAAACTCTGAGAGCTTGATTTCATTTAACTTCCATTTAAAACAACTACACAGAGCTACACCAATAAAGAAGCCAGAAAATGAGATCATTAGAGCTTTTTGTAAAGGAAGGTCAAAAGACAGCAATACCCAAAGGTACCGTAACTTTTCAACCTTGTTATCTTGCTAATGTAAAATGGACTATATATTTCATCAGTGACCAGGCATGTTCTTTTTAAACTTACATGCAGAAGTCTGTATAAAGAATTACGCGAAACAACAAAGAATTAAAATACTTTTTTTTTTTAATTTGAACGGTAAATGCCGAAGTCAATGCAGCACCTGAAACCTCAGTGGGAAACTGATGCCGCACAAGCCAAGCAGTGCTGTTCAAAGCTATGCACCCCAAGGACTTCAATCCATATTATGGATGTATCAGATACCCTGCAGTTGCTTATCTGAGTGAACAGCTGGGGATATACAGTAGCAATAGGTCTGAGAGATAAACCGGGCATTGAAGATTAAAAAAGAGAGAATTTTATAAGCTTAGAATTAAAACGTTGGCTCCCAGACGATACTCACTAAAAGCCAAAGAGGGTTTTAAAGGCAGGGGTAACATGATGCCGTAGGCTAATCCCTAATAACAGCAGCTCTGGCAGGCACAGACCCAAAGGATCCATCAGTTTTCTCCACCATCTCCTTCCATTTCTTTGGTGTCGTGGTTAAGTGCGCGGACTCTAATCTGGGAGAACTGGGTTTGATTCCCCACTCCTCCACTCGCAGCTGCTGGATGACCTTGGGCAAGCCATAGTTCTGTCAGAGCTGTTCTTGAAAAAGCAGTTTCTGTCAGAGCTCTCTCAGCCAGTCTGTTGTGGGGAGGGGAAGGGAAAGGAGTTTGTAAGCTGCACTGAGACTTCGAGTGAAGGGCAGAATATAAATCCAATCTCCTCCTCCTCCTCCTTCTCCTCCTCTTCTTCTTCAACATCTAAAGACCCAGTTGCTCCCATGGCCAGATTCCTGCTCCTGATATATGTGAAGAAATGCTTTTAAAATTATTATTATTATTACCGTACCTTAGTTTTGCTCTGTATGTTATCACTGTCATTATGGCAGGGGAGAAAGCGCCTGCTCCGTGGCTGTCAGGGGATGGATACAACCTGGCTGCATGGGTTTCCCTGTGCTGCAGACCTGAGCATGCCCAGTGGCAGGAGCTGAGGGGCTCTTGTCCTTCAGCTATTGGTGCAGAGGGGTGTGGAAGACTTGGCAGAGAGACAGAGAGATGCTTGTCCATTCAAGAGAAAAGATGGATACACGCAGGGCTATTTTGGGATGGAGATCAGTTCACCTGGAGAAAATGGCCACTGGAAGGTGGACTCTGTGGCATGATACCCCATTGAAGTCCCCTCCCCCCAAACCTCACCCTCCTCAGTCTCCACCCACCAAATCTCCAGGTATTTCCAGATCCAGACCTGGCAACCCTACTGTGAGGATAAAATTGTGGAGAAGGATGTGAGCTGCTTTGAATCTCCATTGGGGAGAAAGGTGAGGTATGAATGAAATAAATAAATTGTATGTTGTTGTACACAGAGATCAAGACTATAACATTCAATTCTTGTAATACTTAGGTCTGCAATAAAAGTCTTCTTCAATGTCTCATCACTGTATGCGATATCGTTGCTTGGATCCTAGGGTGTTATAAGACAAATTCCTTTAAATTAGAAAACCCTAAGATTATAATCCACTGGTTCACCGAACAAGATGGGGTCACACTTGTGCAGAGAGCCCCTACAGATAAACCCACACAATCCATATTACGGTGTTCCATAAACAGAGAGAAGCCGCACAGCAGAGTGGCCGAGAAAAGATTAGCTGCAGGTGTCTTGTGGAAATGGGGAGTCGTTCCCAGTCCCTCTCCCCTTCCCCTCATTTTCAGGCTGGGCTGAAGACCCATTTTGCAGTTGTTCCGTGACCCGTCTGGTGAGAAGCCGTCTGCCGATTCTATGGAAGGTGTGCTGAGTTGATACGATAAGCAGGTAGTACTTAAATAAAAGGGATCCCCAAAGTGAGTTCTATTTCAACACAAATAAAAAATTAAATCTTCTTTTTAGACATCTAATTTCATGACGAACTTCTTGTTGGAGTGAGCGACTCAGAATGTCTGGACATTGTGTATGTGTGCGTGCTGCAAGTGTGTATAGGTGTTTATCTTCTTGAATAGGATGTCCCTCTTTGTGTTAACCTGGGAGCTGCCCTCTGACCTCTCCTTCTCTGTCCCTTTGTCCTCTTAGTCTCACTGCACATGGCCTTCCATGGAAACACATGTATTTGCAGGTCTCTCCCGTAGATATAATGCTGTAATACTCCCACACACATGATGCTGGACAAGCGGACCATTTGTGATGGGGAAAGTACTCTCTCCTTTTGACTGCAACCTGAATGTGAACTGGGTCTACTTGAATAAATTTATGTTTATCTTTTTTGCAGTATACATCTTGGGAGATTCATTTGCTGCACTCAGTATCACGCCTCTATGACCAGGCAAAACTCTGCAATGTTAATCAGATATCCCAATACCTCTCAGCTCTGATTGCTGGGAGATCCCTGCTCCCGGGTTCCTCCCCTGGCATCAATCAGTTGGCCAGCAGGGGACTTATAAGGGGGAAACTAGGCCTAGGCTGTGATCATACGTACAATTAGATCTGACATCGGCATGAATGCCAGGCAGAATTAAAGGCTGTGATCAGACAACAGCATCTGGGAAGCACCCTGCACCCATTGGCAACCTGTTCTACTCCACCATGGAAGCCAAGTTAAAGGACACCAGGGAAAACCTGGTAGAAAATGGGTTGCGACAGGCCATGGATGGACTTCCCCACATCTGACCACTCCAGCATGCTCTCATGCCATCGGGATGGTCTGATCAGGTCATCCCGGCTCTGTGCCATTGTTTCCCCCCCTTCACGGTATGCGCATCATCACAAACACCATAGGGAGCCCTCAGTGTGGAGATGCGATTCATCAATTCCTCATTTAAGCACATGGAAAACAAATGGCACTCAAAAAAAATCACTCACCCACAGTTGCGTCTGATCACACGCTGATGGACTGCGCCCGAGGCTTCAAAGGGAGGTGTGATTGTGTAACTGCGGATCAAATTCCTCCAGAAGAAATAGCCTCGCTTCCCCCCTGTTTTATCTGGCACATGTGACTGCAACCTTAGGCCCGCATTGTTGGCAACACAGCAATACAATTTCTGGCACTCACCATGACACCATCACGTTGCTGGTGATGCAGGGATGCTCTGGTATTTGCACAGATTTCTATGGTAAAAGGAGTTTCTGCCCAAATACCAGACCATGCCTGTGTCACCAGTAATGACTGTGTCACCAAGCCAGCTTGGTATAGTGGTTAAGTGCACGGACTCTTATCTGGGAGAACCGGGTTTGATTCCCCACTCCTCTACTTGCACCTGCTGATGTGACCTTGGGTTAGTCACAAGCTCTGGCACAGCTGTCCTTGAAAAAGAGCAGTTCCTGTCAGAGTTCTCTCAGCCCCACCTACCTCACAGGGTGTCTGTTGTGGGGAGGGGAAGGGAAAGGAGTTTGTAAGCCGCTCTGAGATGCCTTTGGGCAGTGAATGGCGGGGTATAAATCCAATCTCTTCCTCTTCTTCTCTTCTAATGTGATGACATCACTTCTGGTGCATGCTGGAAGTGATGTTGCTGCGTCACCAGCGAGGCAGGCCTAGGCCTAGTTCCCCTGCTGATAAGTCTTCCTGCCCCCTAGCAGTTGTGAGAGAGTACCTGGCAACCGTCTCCTCAACTCTGTTTACATTTTAATAAGGCTGTGCTCATCTTGGATCCCCCGAGCCCCTTAAAACACTACTGATAACGCAAGGGGAAAGACACCAATGTTGTTATTTCCACCTCTGCAAAAGGAGAGAAAGAGAGAGAGAAGAGAGAGAGTGCAATAATACTGCTGGAAGTCTCCCAAGAACTGCTTCTCTTGGGACTTCCATTTTGATTTCCAGAGCCAAGTGCGGCAGCTACTGAGCTTCAAAGACAGCATCTGAACTTCAGGATGGTAATTCAGAACAAAGTGAATACTGAACCAGCTTTGATCCTCTCTCTGTAGTCAATATTTTAGGGATATGTTAAAACAAAACACCTGGCAAGATGGTATGAGAAGTCCAGCAGTAATCTAAAGATACCAGGCTTCTTAAAGGAGTATGGGCAGACTGCTGCACCGCTTTTGGCTTCACAGGGTCCGTTCCTTGTAGTAGTGTTCTGTTACTAATTAGCTCAGCCTTGACTGAAACACCACAGCAAGGCCCTCTGTTGTTGCTTTAATTTACCAGGTTTATTTTAAAGCAGTTATTTGTGAAGGGAGGAAATTCTTGAGAGACAGGTTGGTGTAGTAGTTAAACTGCTGCCCTAGGAGCTGGAGGACTCAGGTTCAGAATCCTACTGTGCCTTGAAGCCTGCTGGGTGATCTTGGGCCAGTGACTCCCTCCCAACCGGACATACCTGAAAGGGGTCGTTGTTGTGGAGGTCCAAGAGGCAAGGGCGGAATATATGTCTTCCTGAGTTTCGTGGAGGAAGGGTGGACCTTAAGCAAAAAGGAAAGGCGGCCTGTGGGGAAAAGTGCTAAGTCCACA
>JAPDNY010000685.1:0-27469 GCA_029375565.1 Gekko gecko
GAAGCCCAGAAGGAAGGAAAAAGCTGTCTTTTTGCTCTGAGGGACTCCATTGCATACCTGCTGCATGTCACCTACACAGATTAAGGGCCATACAGCAGACAAAGGACTTTCCATCTGCAAGTCGTTTGCATGATGAGATTAACTGCCTTCCCCACCCCAGACAATAGGAGAACCATACACACAACAATGCCAGGGCCATCAGCTACCTGGAGACACCATCTGCCTGCCAGCCAGCCTCCTCTGCCCAGCCCTCAGGTATCCAACGGACAGCGTAGCCAATAAGATTTGAAATTGACACTGACACAGCCAGCTGGGAGGGTCAGTAGGTGTACACCGCCTGGCCTTCTCCGCCCAGCACCCAAGACGCTATAAAAACGCGATCTCTGGGCTGCTTCAGAGAGCTCTACTACACCCCCACCTTGCTGCTGCGGAAACCACGACCTCTGTCTGTCTGCTTTTACCCTCTTAAGCCCCCATCCTGTACCCGAACCCTTGCCTCGCTTTGTTCCAGTCGGCCGCTGGAATTATACACGTGTATGCTAGCTGGTCTAGACCGCGTGTCCCTTCTTCCATACTTCCTACCCTACCCTACTCCACTCGCTGGAAGACTTTAGGAGCCGCGCCTTGGAGGTAAATATTGCCCTCAACGAAACCAACGATAACCTGCTCATGCAATTGTGCTTTATCTATCTTTTATTCTTAGACCTTGAATGTATGTGTGTGTGAACTGTATTTGTTGAGTGAAACTGCTATTGAGTAAACAAAACATTATTCTGAAGCCTTGTTTCTCGCTTCTTTACTGGGAAGTTCCCGTGGCAGCCCATTCCCCGTAAACATAGACCGAAAGATCCCAAAGTAATTATACCTGTGGCGAAGTGCTTCACCCCTAGAGAGCATTTCGCCCAACAGAAGTGGGGGCTCGGTCCGGGATCGGTCCTGCTTGTCTGAACGAGCACGAGTCGACGCGTGTCTCGTCCTGACAACCAGACGTAAGGAAGAAACTGCCGTGAACTTCCAGTAGGGAGCGAAAAGCTCAGAACACTGCACACACACGTGTGAGTGAAAGCTCTTGTGCGCTTGGCTCTAGTGAGCACTCTATTGTGGGAGGCTTTTTCCCCCTTCTCTCCTTCAGGTGGAGGTTCTGTGCCATAAGCACTAAGGAACCGCGAGGGTAGCCGCCCCGAGCCCACGGCCAGGTCTAGCCGCTATAACCCGTGGTGACTCGAACGCAAGGGCCCTCCCATTCGAAGTCCTACAGGCTATCTCGAAGCCTATCTTTCGGCCTATCTTGCGGGTGGGAACCAAGAACGACAGTGTAGGGTGTTAGGAATTGCACCACACTGCACCGCAACACACCACCCCACGCAGGCAGCCATAAAGAGGAGCCGCAGCAAAGACTTAAAAATCCTCCAGAGACGTCTGGAAGCCCACTTCCCCGTCCCTCTCAGCTCTGATCAGCAGAGCGTAGCATTAAAGTGAGCAAAGAGGTCCGCTCGCTGGAGTATATTACTCCAAGGATCCAGGTCGGAGGTTTTCCAGAAGCCTTCCCGGGTTTATAGAGGTTATCCCGGCAGGATAGGTGTCCAAAACCCAAATACTGGTTTAAGAGAGTTATCCAGTTAGGAAGTGAGAGCTAGGCCAAGCCCACTATCCAAAACTCCAATTGAAGGGTTGGTGAGAACAGCCGAGGTGGAGGCAGAGACCTCACCGAAAAATCTCACATCTTAACGTTTTTGGTCATCGGAGGCAAGGGCGTGGACCCCACCTTTGCCAAAAACCAAACCTCACGGTTCACGAGGGTAACCGAGCCAAGCTCACCTCGCCCGCGAGGCAAAATAGTGTTAGGGAACTTAGGAAGGTTAAAAACACACCGTAAAATGGCGGACGCAACTTCCACCGCCTCCACGGAGATCCGCACAGTAGAGGATCTGCCCAGACTCGAGAAATGGGTCACAAAGAAGGGTTTAAACCCTTGGGCACCACAAGCTTTTAAGAAGGAGAACCCTCTCCAAGCCGCTCGAGACGCTTATCAAGCGTACTGTGAGCAGAAACACAGAAGCACAGCCGCTAAGGACCGGGCTGGTGCATGGGCATTTCTGCTAGCGCTACAGGAATCCAATGCCACCATCCAAAGGCTAAAACAAGAAATAGAGCAAAATTCCCAGAACTTCGATGCTAAAGTTAAGGCCATTAGAGAAGAGCATCGAAAGGAGTTGCAGGACAAAGAAGAGCAGCTTAGTACGGCTTGCGACAAACTTGAAAAAACAGAGACCGAGCTCGCAATAGCTCGTAAAGAGATTGATTCCCTTAAAGAGGGACATCAAAATGATGTGGAGGCTCTAGTGGAGCAACAGGAGGACGAGCTGGTCCACATGAGGACGGAACGCATGAATCTCATGCTAGAAAAGGCAGGGCTTGCTAGCTCAGCCCAGGAGGCCAAGAAAGTTGCCGCACAGGCACTAGAGAAGGCAGCCAAGGCAGAGGCGGAGGTCGCCAGACTTTCTGGCGACCTCGCAACTGCCCGAAAAGCGGCTCGCTACCTGGCCGACCAGGCAAAGGAGCGATACGTTCAGGCCAACCATGAGGCTTGCCACAAAGAAATCAATAGGCTCCGAGAGAAGCTCGGCATTAGAGAGGCAGTCATCAGTACAATTCACCCAGGAGGTCTTAGGGACCCAGAGGACACTGAAGGCGAGGATGTACCTACCGGTCATTCCTCAGCCTCAGCCCTGGAAATCCCTAACTCATGCCCGGTGAATCCTGTAATGACTAGGGAGCAAACCACAAGAGTGGGCAATAACACTACGGTGAAGGTTATCACCGAATCTAGGATATGGAAGCCGGAGGAGGCTAAGGCCATTGCCGACCAGGTCGGTCCCCTCACCAAAGACAATGTTTTGAACTGGCTAGCAACGGTAGCCACAGCCTACGGCAGCCTGAACGGCGAAGACCTCTCGGTCGTAGCCAGAAGGTGCGCTACAGGGGTCGATTTGGCGACCATTAACGCAGCCATAGCAGCCAAAATGCTGAATAAAGAAGACCAGTATACCTGGATGCGGGGAGTCTTAGAGCATCTCACCCCTGACCGGTCGTTAGAAGCACATTTTGTGATGGACCAACAAGGGCCAAATGAGGACCCCGAGATTTATATCACCAGGAAACAACTGTTAGGCATTTTATCTGAAAAGGTAGATCTGGACGATGATGGAATTCCAGACTATAATGACATAGCATTCAAAGATGCATTGCTGAAAGGTTTCAACCCCCCGACTCAGCTGGCATTAAACGTAGACGTCCCCACAGATATGGATTGGGACCCACTACTGATTAAGATCAGGAGAGTGGCCACGTTGCTAAGAAGCACAGGCGCCATAAAAGTTCCCAAGGTACCCAGAAAGCTTAAAGAAAAATACAAAGAGGACGAAGAGCTAATACAAAGCATTACATATGCTAATAATGGCCCACATTCACAGTACAATGTGGCGCAACCCCAGAAAGGTCAGACTTATAATGCTCAGCAGAACTACCAGCAGCCCTATAATTATAGATCCAATAACCATGGACGAGGCGGTTACCGAGGAAAATATAGAGGCGGTAACCGGAACTACCAGGCGCCTGCCCAAGCAAATTGGCAGCCCGCCCAGCCATCAGCTCCGCAAATGCCACCCCAAAATGCCCCACAACAAGCTGGACCCATAAACGGGCAACCAGTACGAAATCCCCAACAGCCTCCCGGCCCCAATGGACCGCGGCAGGACTGGCACCAAGGGGGGCAATACATGGACGAGTTACGATGGAATGCCTGGATGGAGCTCAAAGAGAGAGGGTTCGACATGAACCAATTTGACAAACAACCAAACTCAGTGCTCTTCAGGGCTTTGGCCGACAGTGAGTCGCAAAACAGCGCCCCCATGGCTCCTGTGGTGACGACTAAGGAAGTCACCACGTCACCCGACCAGTCTCTTCGCTAGGGATGCCCGGAGCCCCGCACACTTCCGCAAGGAGCACTGGCGCAGCTTCAGCCAGACTCCTGGGGAAGACCGACAGTCCTAGCAGGCATAGGGGCTCCCGGGAAAATTAAAAAGCCTGCAACTCTTTTGGTAGACACTGGAGCTTCAACTACGGTTTTGCACCCTAATTTCGCTAGGGAAGGTCAGCTCACACGGAGAACTATCTCTCTCCAAGGATTTGCCGGAGGCAATCACACCGCTAGGGTATGGAAAGGTATTCCCTTAACTGTGGGAAAACTTTCTACCAAGGTGGTTGCCTGCGACAATCAGGGAGAAGATGATGGGATTTTAGGAGCCAATTTCTTTCGCGACCATGGGGTAACAATTGATTTAGCCAATGGTCTCCTGTGGAAAGTTCCAGGGGGCCCTGACTTTATCAATGCCATCCATAGGTGCGCAGCCCTAAAAGCCCCACTGCCCGTATTTACGGTGCAAACTGACCCTTGGGTGCAAGAGTTCCCAGAAGTATGGATTACTGACAAAGCGGAGTGCGGTACAGTTAAAAATGCCTGCGTTCTTATCGAAGGCAAAGACCCTCCGCCACAAAAACAATACCGCTATCCGATAGAGGCAGAAATCGGAATAGCCAAGACCATTGAAGGCCTCATCAAATGGAATGTAATTAGACCCATGCAGTCCATCTGCAATGCTCCCCTGTGGCCCGTTCTTAAAGCGGACGGAGTCACATGGAGGATGACGGTCGACTTTCGGGCTCTGAACTCAACAACGCCCCCGGTGGCACCGGTTGTGGCAAAATACAATGAAATCGTAGCGGCCATTGCAGCAGGCTCCCGCTACTACAGTGTGATAGATCTGGCCAATGCGTTTCACTCTATCAGACTCCATGAGTCATGCTGGTATAAGTTCGCTTTTACATTCAGAGGCCAGCAATACGCTTTCATGAGAACCCCACAGGGATTCCATTCCAGCCCGGCCATATGCCATGCACACGTTGCGCAGATGTGGGAACACCTCCAGCCTGACTCTAGAGACCATGTCCTCTCGTATGTGGATGACGTGTTAATCCACGCATCTACTCGAGAGCACGTGGAGGAGATCACTCGAGAGGTGCTCAATCTCCTCCGAGACACCGGGTTCAAGGCAAGCCGGGACAAAGCGCAGCTTGTACAGACAACAGTAAAATATCTTGGCCTAACATTGGGACCAGAGGGCCGGACTCCGGACGCTCAAAGGCTAGAGACCATAGCGAAACTGCCAGCCCCCACAGACGTCCATTCGCTACGAGCACTGTTAGGGATGTATAACTTTTCAAGGGACTTCATCGAGTCCTTTGCAGACAAAGCGCGCCCTCTTTACGCGCTCCTCAAGAAAAATGCCACATGGCACTGGGGCCCAGAGCAACAACAAGCGTTCGTTAGCCTCAAGCAAAGCCTAGCCTCTGCACCCGCACTTGCACATCCTGACGTAAGTCAGCCGTTTTACATCCAACTGGCAACCTCAGAAAGAAGCATTGGAGCCACTCTCACCCAACTGCAGAATGGGATTCAAAGAATCATAAGCGTATGCCTCTAAAAATCTTTCTGCAGCCGAACTGAAATTCACTCCCTGTGAAAAAGTTTGCTTGGCTCTGGTTTGGAGCCTGACACATTGGGAGTTTATCATAGGAGGTGCTAAGGTTATAGTCCAAACCACGCACACACCCCTGAAGTACATTCTTTCCGGAAAGGTTCAGAATGGACAGGTTTCAACGCCCGCATTGCCCAGTGGACTCTAGCGTTAGTCAATAAGGGCATTGAATATAAGAAAGAGCTAAAAGAGCCGCCTGCCCCTTATGGGTTACTAATTACGGGGAGGAACATGAGTGCCCATTACCAGTCCTAGAACACATTCCCTGGCCCGCTACATGGGGAGAGCCTCTCGAGGAAGCCCGGCAAAAAGGTTTTGTTTGCTGGTTCTGTGATGGCTCCTCCTTCCATGTAGACGGAACCCCACACACTGGGTTCGGTGCCATTCGAGTGCATGATAATTTTACTATCCAAGAAGCCGTGCGCCCACACTCCAGTCAAGCCGCTGAGGTGGCAGCCCTGCGAGCCGTCCTTCAGCACGAGCCGCGAGACTGCCCCCTCTCAATTTACACCGATTCTGACTGGACAGCGAAAGCTGCGACAGTGTGGCTGCCGCACTGGGAGAAGCAGGAGTGGAAAAACTCCGAAGGAAAGCCAATAGCACACCTACCAGTGTGGCTCGATATTGTGGCTCTCCTCCGAGAAAGAACTGCACCTACCCATATTACACATGTAAAGGGACATCAGAAAATGGACACTGAAATTGCTTTTTGGAATGATGCCGCCGATAGGCTGGCCAAAGAAGCCGCTTTCTTACCCGTCATCGATAGTGCCACCTCACAGCCCATTCAGGCAGTCACCACCAGGCTTAGAGCCAAGGCAGAGCACAACAGGGATCCCTTGCCTCCAGTTTTTGTGGACTTAGGCGAGTTACAAAGGAATGATTCTGACGTCATGGCACTTCTTTCCGCTGGTAAAGACCCTACAGGGAAATACCAAATCCTAGAGTCTGAAGGAGTAGTCTGGGCCATTGACAGCAATGGCGATCGTCACTGGATCGTACCGGTAGAGGTGCGCAGCGACCTCATTCAGTTCATACATGAACAAGGCCATAGAGGAAAGGAATTAACTTTTGAGCGTGTGAGGGATACTGGCTGGTGGCCAGGCATCAGAAGGGACGTTTCCACCTGGGTGGACAACTGCCTTCCGTGTGCCATGGTCAACGCGGATTCCTCCGGCCCAAAAGCTCCCCTCTACCACCAACGGATTGAGGGCCCCTGGGCACGCATCCAAATCGACTTCATAGGCCCACTCCCTATGACTAAGCGTGGAAACAAGCACTGCCTTACGGTCATCGATCCCTTTTCAAAATGGATCGAGGCGTTCCCCTGCAAAAATAACACTGCCGCCATGACGGCAAAACTTCTGTTCAATAACATCTTTGCCAGATGGGGGCTCCCTAGAGTCATAGACAGCGATTTGGGCAGCCATTTTGTTGGTGACGTCACGCAACAACTGTGCAAGGCGCTTGGAATCCAGCAAAGGTTCCATATCGCCGCCCACCCCCAGTCTTCGGGCGCCATTGAGCGGACTAACCGCACCCTAAAAGAGGCCCTTCGAAAGATGGTGCGGTCCACGGGGAAAGATTGGGACGACAAGCTCCCCATAATTTTGATGGCCATTAGGGGAACCACAGCCAAACACGGATATTCACCACACATGGTGATGACCGGTAGAAGAATGCGCCTCCCGGAAGCTTTCTGGTTAGACTCTGACATGCCTTCTAACGTAGAACCCAAGGTGGCGAACGACTTATGGGTTGGAGAACTTTTGAATGAAATACTGCGCATACATCTTCAAGTTGCCAAAATGCTCGGCTACAGCCAATTGGCAGTTGACAAAAGCTAGGATGGGTGCGCAACCCCCAGGTTTGGGACCCAGGGCAAGAGGTTATGTACCGCAAGTTCTCCCGTAAACAGCATGCCCTCACCGCTAAGTGGGCAGGTCCGGTCCCCATTGTAGAGCGAATTAGCCCCGCCGTGTACAAGGTGGCGATTCCACGGAAGGATGGAAGCATTTGGAATAAGTTCTTCCATTGCTCACAATTGAAAATCTGGAAAGGAGAACCGCAAAGCCGCCCACCAGCCAAACCGCCAGACGTACCGCTGGCTCCTCTCACTGCCGCTCCTCAGCCCCTGCCGATCCGACAAATCTCGCTGCCCCTGCCTGCTTCAGAAACCCCACACCAGTACACGCTGGCAGACACATTCTTTGCTCATTTAGAAGAGACGCTAACCAGCACCCTCTGGGATCCTGGTTAGCGAGGGGGGGAGAGAAAGAGGTTTGTCCACAAGGAAACTGTAGAATGCATTTGTGTTGCCCCACTGTTATGGTTAACCTGGAAAGTTTAAAAGGCCCTATGGCACCAATGCTATTGTTCGTAGCCGCCCAGGTTACCTGTTACTCGGGTTATACGGCCCGGAACAGAAAGTTCCTAGGGTAGGTGAGATGGTAGCAATGGAATAAAGCCAGAGAGAATTTCGAGACCTGGAAAGCTACATTGTGTCTAGAACACCAAGCCTGCCATAAGAAGGCAGAAGCACCAGACTCGACCCCAGCAGGGGATTTTTGCAAAAATATTATTTCTTCTTAGCTCAGGAAGTCACAACCCTTCCACCTCTCGGTCTATGCCATGCCAGTCCTTTAATCTGGGTCGACCATGGCATAATCGAGAAGGAGGTGCAATTTACGCACCGCGCTTCCTTCCCCTCCTTTTTTTGTTTTTGTTCTCCCCGAGGTGAGGTTGCATAATCTATTTTCTTACAGAAATACAACAATGAACAAGACTCCACGTTTCTCGAGAGGAGTAAGTATTGTGGAAATGGCATGTGCTCTGTTATTGTTGGGAATATTAGGACTAGGGAAAATGCAAGCAACCAGTCCAGAACAGAAGTCACTCCAGTGGAACTGCATAGAAAAAGGTGTAGATTTAAACATAACTTGCCTAGAGGATGGACTAACCCCGGCTACACGTATAGAGTCAGAAGGCTTCGTGTATGCCACATCCATGAAAGATTTTATGGAAGACTGCCTTCCACCCAATATGGTTAATTGTACTCGGGAGAAACCTAAAAATGCTATTTGGATATGCCCGTCAGAAGGAGACTTAAGAGAAAGGCTCATTATGCTCCTATGCGGTGGCAAAATTCCGAGCACAGACAAATCCACATGCGAGACAGCCATAGTTTCGGCTGCGGTGTGGAATATAGGTGACCCTCTCCAGATCATTTTAACCATTGGGACCAACAAAGAATTGTTGACAAAAACAGATCTGGCAGTTATGCTAATAGATCCACAGGAGAAACAGCAGATATTCCACTTGGAGAACTGGACTCAGGTAGACTGGGGCATGGATGCGTCCATGACGTCTGTAAAAGGACCCCCGAATGGATGGTTGACTTGAATAACACCCCATGTAAACCCATTTTCATGGAACGTGCCTACGACACCTTAGGACTTCTAGTAATTAACACAAGGCACGTGGAAGGGAATTACACACTCACCCTAGAGCACTGGAACACCAGCATCACTTTCGACCCACTCATACAGAACCTAGAGAGTCTCGCTAACCTAAGAGACCCTGTGGTAGGCTCACACACCGTTAAGTACCAACAATCAGAGCAGGTACTTATACGGCCGCAAATGCATGTTAGGAAAATCATTATAAACATGAAAAATCTAGAGGTTGCCCCAAATTCGGATAAAGCCACTTGGACACAAAAGTTATGTGCCCAATACCTCCAGCCGTTCAAACAAGGCTGGGAGAACTGGCTTATCCTGTGGCAAACCCTAGACATATCAGCGAGGCGTAAGAGAAGCGCCGCTGACTGGCTGGCACCCATAGGAACTGGGGCTGCAGTCTTAAATTCGGCTAATCTAGAAATCTTAGCTAATAAGGTTTCGCGGGTAGGGTCAGACCTCTACAATCTGGCCATACCCATGTCTCAATCCTTTCATGCATTGGCAGATCTACCACATCGCACTAACCCACTCCTAATCGAATGGGAGCACATTATGGAGCACGATTTCTATACCCTGGTCAAAGGCATCCAGTCTCTCCAGAGAAACATATCATATGCACTGGCATGCACCCAAATGCAAGCTATGAATGTAATCACTGCCACTAGCATAGTAACGCAAGCTATGGCAGGCAAGATCCCATTGGAGATCCAGGGACTCCTACACAGAAAGGTGACCGAGGAGGAAGCCAGGCTAGCAGACTGGTGGACCCTCGCGAATGCTACATACGCACCGACCACACACACGCTGACCCTGATCATAGTCACAGCAAGCGCCAAGGAAAGCTTCCACATACATCCAGTGGTCCCCCTTGGTCTACAAGTCGATAGACGCACAGTGTTGTATGCCAGGAACAGCCAGAGGTGGGCTAGAGTCACTTCTGACGGCTGGCAAACTGTCAACGTTGAAGGCTGCAGACACAAGGAAACCCTGGGATTCATCTGCGAGGATGAGGCGCTGGAAGCACACCACCCCTGTGTGGCTCCCCTTAAGGGAACTGACGACATCTGTCAGTTTGAGGCTGCAGAGGAAACCTCATCAGCAGTAGTGTACATTGGCAAAGCCTGCGTGTGCATTCGCACCCACTGCTCTTTCATCTACATCAATGCGCAACACATTCAGCCGATGCTTCCTAAGATCAATAGGTGCTTTTGCCAAGTATTTGCAGTGGAGGGCTGCGATTTCCAATTTGAACCCCCTGTTTGGGTCAAACAGGAGATGCAGTTCTCCCCGGAGCTATACGACACCATCACGCCTATACCACTAGGGATAGGTCTGGAAGTCATCCAGGAATTATTAAGGCACCCAGAGCTACGCCGCAAATTAAAAGAACTAGAAGCCGCTGGAGAGAATGCCACTTTACTGGTAGCACACAATGGAGCAGAGATTGCAAACTTGGCCATTGATATTCAGAAATCATCCCATTTCTCCTGGTGGGAATCTCTTTTTGGTTGGTCTGAAACTTCGAATGGAATATTAAATATTATGCTCCACCCCATAGTAATAATAGTGGCCATTCAACTGCTATGCGTACTTGCGATAATAGCAGTGGGACTATGGGGCCGATCCCAAGTCAAACAAATCCGGAAAATGACATCACGGCTGTGCCAACCAGCCATTGCGCTCCTACAGCAACCTGATCCGCCTCACCTCTAAGAATCTTTTGTTTCTGTGTATTGTCTATCTCTTCTTACTTCTCCTTGCTTTTCATGTTGTGTGTATATTTGTGCTTACGTCCCTCTCCCGCCTGCAAAAGGTGAAAGAGAGAGAGAGCCCACTAGCCAATGTTTCCAGCTTTCTATTTTTCTGTTTTTGGAACCAGAAAAGGGTGGGCTGAAGAGCCCGAGGTAGCTGGGGAATCGAACCGAGAGTCATGCACAGGTTGCTTGGTGGCTGGGGTGCGAGATGGGCAAGTTCTGGGGCTCGAGGAACTGCTCGCTGCCACTCGGACGTGCCATTTCTCCCTCCGCCACACTGGCAGATGAGAATGCTCGAGGGTTCCCAGCCTGGTGAGCCACGGCATCGCCTTGCCCCAACAAGCCTGACTTTTTGGAAGCCCGATGTTTTGAGTGGCTTCCTGGTCTCTAGGAGGGAACATGGCAACCAAGCTACCACTACCCATTGGTTGTCCAGCTTAGCCAACTCCCATCTGACTCTCCGATTTGCCCCTCCAAATTATTTTTGATTTTTAATAATTTTATATGTGCCGCAAAAGCCAAGTACCCATCAGGCTTTGCGCAACTGATTTGCACACCGGGACCCCCGACCATGAAGAGTCCATTTTTCGGACTAACCCAAAGCGAAAAGGGGGGGCATCCCGCAACGTTTTGTTTTTCCTTTTGGTTTTTCCTTTTGTTTTTATTTTTATTCAGTCCTTTGGTCCAACAGAGGTGGGGAGCCCCGTCGAAGCCCCATGGGGACCCCCCAGTTAGAAGAGGAATGATCCACAGTCATTCCTCCGGAGCCGGGTCCCACGACCGCTCATATGGCTCCCAATTAAAAGTATATCGCCGCGAGCGCAAACCCAGGCTTCTGTGCGCTAAAGGGGGGGTGGTGATGTAAAATCGGCAGCCTCCGAATTGCTCTGAGGCTGGCCGAAAGCGCCCGACGCCGGCGTCTCCAGTCTGGCTGAACCACCAGGGCTTGACTTCTTCCCCTCCCATCTCGTTCGTTTAAAGATCGGCTTTCGCTATCCAGCCGTTCAAACCTCCCTTCCATCCTGGGAACCAGGGAGGGTTTCTCAACTAATCATGTGCTTAATCTTTAAAGCTCGGGACTGTGCGGACCCCACAGAGGACACCGAAATTGGTTCGGCTGAGTCCTGCTTCTAACCTCAGGGCCCGAAACAGCACGCCTGCTCACACGCCTGGCGGTCCCGCCGATGGCCCGCCTCCGGGAAGATGGACCAGGATTGCATGGCAGCAAAGCCTCATTTATGGACTTTTCTTGTGCCTAGCCAGCATCCTGACGGTTGCCATCCTGACCGAAGCTGCCCCAAAGCTCACCCCGGGAGCGCTGAGAAGGACATTTATCCACCTAGCCCTCCGCTTCTGCAAATGCGTGGAGGACAAGATAGCGCATGAACTCTTGTGAAATGTTTTCCTTTTCGTTTTTGTGTGCTTGTCTGTTTTACAAGTTAACAGTGTGAAGTTAGTCTAATAGGCGTGTGTAGTTCTCGTTTGAAATGTTTTCTTAGGATGTTTTCTTTATTTAGGCTTAAGTTATGTGTTTAAATGTATTGTGTCTTGCCATATTTACCTCTGATGGCAAAAAGCCACTTCCAGCCAACACCAATTAGGCGTAGAGTAGCTACTCTTACTGGCATGCATTACATACAACACCAGTGTAGATCGGATACCTGAGTGGCAATGGCAACCAGACGACCTCGCCTGTTTGCCTGCCTGACTACTGCCGCTACCAGAGGACCAGACGCAGATGCCAGAGGCCCAGACGCTGACCAGATGTGGATGCCAACGGAACCCTGAGACGACGTTTCCATCGAAGTGTGTATGTGCAGACGATGTCATCTGACGCTGCCACGTCTGCAAGGGGGGGATATGTTAGCCCCGACGCCATTATGGGGCTTTGCTATGGACTGTTTGCTGTTGCCACATGGTCTGTCTAGACTGTAAAATGGATGCCAAGGGAGAAGCCCAGAAGGAAGGAAAAAGCTGTCTTTTTGCTCTGAGGGACTCCATTGCATACCTGCTGCATGTCACCTACACAGATTAAGGGCCATACAGCAGACAAAGGACTTTCCATCTGCAAGTCGTTTGCATGATGAGATTAACTGCCTTCCCCACCCCAGACAATAGGAGAACCATACACACAACAATGCCAGGGCCATCAGCTACCTGGAGACACCATCTGCCTGCCAGCCAGCCTCCTCTGCCCAGCCCTCAGGTATCCAACGGACAGCGTAGCCAATAAGATTTGAAATTGACACTGACACAGCCAACTGGGAGGGTCAGTAGGTGTACACCGCCTGGCCTTCTCCGCCCAGCACCCAAGACGCTATAAAAACGCGATCTCTGGGCTGCTTCAGAGGAGCTCTACTACACCCCCACCTTGCTGCTGCGGAAACCACGACCTCTGTCTGTCTGCTTTTACCCTCTTAAGCCCCCATCCTGTACCCGAACCCTTGCCTCGCTTTGTTCCAGTCGGCCGCTGGAATTATACACGTGTATGCTAGCTGGTCTAGACCGCGTGTCCCTTCTTCCATACTTCCTACCCTACCCTACTCCACTCGCTGGAAGACTTTAGGAGCCGCGCCTTGGAGGTAAATATTGCCCTCAACGAAACCAACGATAACCTGCTCATGCAATTGTGCTTTATCTATCTTTTATTCTTAGACCTTGAATGTATGTGTGTGTGAACTGTATTTGTTGAGTGAAACTGCTATTGAGTAAACAAAACATTATTCTGAAGCCTTGTTTCTCGCTTCTTTACTGGGAAGTTCCCGTGGCAGCCCATTCCCCGTAAACATAGACCGAAAGATCCCAAAGTAATTATACCTGTGGCGAAGTGCTTCACCCCTAGAGAGCATTTCGCCCAACACAGAGCACCGAGGCAAGTTGTGCTCCAAGGGAAGGGGCGAAGGTTTAAACCCCGCCTATTCCCTGGCTTGCCTCGGCGCCACTGCAGCTGCGGAGCGCCAAGGCAAGCCGGTGCTGGGAGGGAAGGGGTGGGGGTTTGAACCCCCGCCCCTTCCCTGGCTTTCCTGGGGCCCCCGCAGCTGCAGGAGCCCCCAGGAAAGCCGGCACTCTGACAGAGGGGGCGGGGGCTAGAACCCCTGCCCCCTTCCCTGGCTTTCCTGGGGGACCCGCAGCTGCGGAGCCTCCAGGAAAGCCAGCACTGGGAGGGAGGGGAGGGGGCTAGAACCCCCGCCCCCTTCCCTGGCTTTCCTGGGGGACCCACAGCTGTGGAGCCTCCAGGAAAGCCGGCGCTGGGAGGGAGGGGGCGGGGGCTAGAACCCCCGCCCCCTTCCCTGGCTTTCCTGGGGCCCCCGCAGCTGCGCAGTGCCGAGGAAAGCCAGCGCTCCGCTGCCCCCCGGTGTCCAGGCCCCACTGGGAGGTTGGCATCCCCGGTAGGGTGGGCGCCCTAGGCTGTCCTGCCTAGGGCACCCAGACACCTGGAGCCGGCCCTGCTCACTATTACTATGCCTCTAAGAATGAGTGTTATATTTTTTTACACTGTCTTTTATCCCAAGATGAAAACAAAGGAGCAGGGAACGCCCCTCATTATTTAGGGACTCCTGTACTTGTGCTAAATGGGTATGATTTTATGGATCAAACCTGAATGAACTGTTTCATAAGATAAACCATGGTCTAAATTAATGGGTTGGGGACTTCCGGTTTTTGGTGGCTTGCAGGTGGGTGTGCTCCATCACAGCTCTGATGTGAGCAACCCGCAAATCGTGCCAATGAGGAAGGGTCCAAGTTGATCTTGGGCCCTCTCGACTCCTCATAGGGGAGTCGTAGCCTGGGGCACGTGGGAGACCTCTCCCAAGGCGGCAGCCCTGATAGGTTTCCGCGGCATGGAGCTAGCAATGGCACCTAGAGGTGCACACCGGGCAGAGTGCGCAAGTGATCCAAAGAAAAACAATCTTCCCTACCTTTTGAAGAAAGGTAAAATGCAAGTAAAAATGTGAGTTGACTCATGTACTAATGAACAACCGTTCAAACAATAGCAGTAAAGCCACGGCAAAGCCCCAAACAAGTGGGGGGGGGGGAACACCCAATCCTGAAAAGACTGAGTTTAAAGCAGGGTCTGAGAAGGCAGCTTATTTGACTGAGCGAATATTTGACTGAGTGTGGCATAATCAGCAAGAAAGTGATAAATCTGCAGGCTTTCAAAGACTTTTAAAAACTTTTCTCTTAACATAAACAATGACGCAGCGAGCAGAAAAAATGGCGGCTAAAGGGAAATTTGCAGCAGGAACTGCCAGCACATCATCTCCGACTACTAAACTGGAAGTAACCACAGACTTTCCTAAAATGATTGCTGCTGCTTTGCGCCCTCTGCTGGACAAGTCTGACACGTTGCAAAAAGGGCTTAAAGAAAATTCAACAATAATGGAGAAGATAGTAAAGAAGCTCAAAAAAGTTGATGTTAAATCCAAAGAATTTGGGCAAAGATTGGAGGTTGTGGAAAAAGAAAAAATCTCTGGACAACCGCAACTGCTTCTCCTCCAAATGGAAAAATCAGCATATGCCCTGAGACTTCAAGGCATCCCAGAGCAGAAAGGAGAGAATTTAAAAGAGATTTTAAGCAAGGAACTGGCCCTCATGGTGGGCTTAACAGTGGAACTTCTACAAAATGATATTGACTTGGTTTGTCATACATATCCAGAATTTATCCAAAAAAAAAAAAAAAAAAAAAACTACCTGGGGAAGTATATGTTAAATTCTCAAAAATATCAACAAGAGACACAATTTTGAAAGTGACAAACGGAATAATTCTGAAAATTAAAGGAGAACAAATTAAAGTACTAAAAGACATTCCATTTAAGATTAGAAAAAAGAGGAGACAATACAAAGACTTGGCTTTGTTCCTACAGCAAAATAACTCACCATAGAGATGGATAATACCTGAAGGGCTTATCTTCAACTTCAATGAAAAAAAATAAAAGATTGACTCTGTTTCTAAAGCGAAAAGGTTCTTAGAGCAACGATAGAAAGCGACAGAGGGAACTGAGACAGTGGAGGATAACAAAGATACAGAAGCGGAAGAAGAGAAGGAGGAAAGTTCTGACAACACCTCAACTAGCTCAGCAGAATCATCTGACTTGGAAGCAGAATTAGGGGTGGCTACCCCTAAATGTTAAACTGGATTTTGGAAAAAAGAAGCTCAGAGGAAAGAAAAAAGCAAAATAGATTAATTCTTGATAGCCTGTTGTTTATCTTTTATTCTTAAATTTAAAGCTAAGTTGTACACACTACAGTGGAACAAGATTGTGATTGTTTGCTTTATACCTTTTTATAACTAATTTTCACTTTTTACTATGGGGGCAAAAGGGAAGTATCAAAAAGTATTTTAAATAATTGTATTATGATCCTTGCTATTCTTTCTTTTAGTTTGTATCCATTCCCCTGACCCTGTAAATTTGTAGTTTAGAAAAGCAAAAAAAAATAAATAAATAAATAAAAAAAATTAATGGGTTGCGAGCCAATTATGTGCAGTCCCTCAGAACAACACTTAACATGTTCATTACAGACATCTGTACTTTGGTGAAGCCTCAATGGGAAGGACCTTTGCATATTAATAAAGTTACAGAGGGGGCTGTGGCTCAGCTGAAAAGTCTCTGCTTGAGATGCAGAAAATCCCAGGTTTAATCCCTAGCATCTCCAGTTAAAAGGACAAGGAAGTAGGTGGCATGAAAAGACCTCTGCTTCACTCCTGGAGAGCTGCAGGAAGTATGAGTAGAAAATATTGACCTTGATGGGCCAATGCTCTGATTGGATATAAAAAAACGACTGAAGAAGAACTCTTATAGAAACAAGGGGACTATACCGGGACCTTTTATTGCTGTTACTGTTATCTCTGAATCTATTACTCCTCATTGTTACTGTTATTCTTGAATGTAATTACTCTGCATTGTTATTGTAATTGTAATTTTGAATGTTATTGTTCCCAAGTGTATAGGATGTTTCAGCTATTGAGTTAGTTTGATTGTTTAAATACATCCTATTTGGACAGTTGGCAATTGGAATCTTATAATTTTTGTGAGTTCATTGATACTGGTGTTGTATTGGACTACAGTGTTGTATTGTTTTCAATAGAGTTTCAGTTGTTAATTCTTACTGTTGGAACTTTTATATGATTTGGGAGTGTCTGAGCTGCAGCCCATTTTGGAGTTTAACGTATTTGGTTACAGCAGCTGATTGGATATAAGGCAGCTCCATGTGTGCTCATATGTACGTTTGCATACAAAAGGTTCCAGGTTCAATATAATATGATTCTGTTTTAATGTGAAATGTTTAAAGATGCATTTGTTTGGCATATTTTTAAAATTCATAAAATACTTAAATATGGCTTGAATACAAAGTTTGAATGTAAGGGTCTAATCCGTATTTCCCTCTGCCAACCACTGGACTGATGTGCCCCACTAAAACCCCAACAAATGACAGCTGTACCTGACATCTGAGATATATAGCTGTCAGGTTTAAAAGCACGTAGATCCAAGCATTCTTTGGTTAAGAAGGGCTTTATTGGAATACAGTGCTAAAACCCACAGTGGAGGGTCATTGTCAGGAATGGCGGGAGAAGCGGCTCAAGCAAGGTTATAGTGTGATGCGAAATGCGACTAGCAAACGAACTGTAAGCGCGTGCGCGGGAAACTCCCAGCGGGAGAGTTACTTAATGGGCGGGAGATGACTCCCTCCTCCCCTTGTCTTCACAGGACTGGAAAATTCTCATAAGCTCAAGAATAGCCCAAAGCCCACATTCAAGGCCACTGTGATAAGACTGAGCGGCAGAGAAGAAGCTCCCACGTTACTGCAAGCATACCTACGCAAGCGCAATGCAGGGACAAGATAGGGAACACAGAACAATGGACTCAGTGTAAAATAGCAAACCGACATTTCTGACAATAGCCCAGGATCCAAGTTCCATTTGCTAAAACTGCTCAGATTGGGAGGAATTGTGGCTGTTTCAACCAACCAGGAGCTGTGTACAGCACCTTGTTCCCCCCCTCCACTGAGTACAATCCTGGCTGGGTGCTGTTGTTACCAGAGGCACTTGGGTAGCCCCAAAACAGGGGTGCCCTACTTTCTAACCTGAAGTCCAAAAAAAGCCAGGCACTCTCAGCTTGACCACAGAATCGGGCTGCAAGTGGTCTGCAAAAAGATTTCATATTCAGGTTTCATAAGGTGACCTCAGAGCAAGCCTCCAGTCTTCCCCCTCCACCCAGCAGCGATTATGGAATAACAATGAGTTCCAGAGGTAAGTCTTTAGAAGCCACCTAGCACTCTCCAGCACCTCACCCAGCCTTTTGTGTCCTATGTGTAAATTCTTTGTCTTTCTTGCTCTGTCCCTCAAGATACTGGGATAAACCAATCAATCATTCAAATGTTTAGCAATCCTTCCTGATGCTAATCAGGGACGGCTCCTACCTTTTGTCTACTCCAGGCCAGGACCATTAGTGAGTCAGATAATCCATTTAACTAGCTACCCAACACCTGGCTTCTATTGTTAAATCCAGACCCTGCCTCTCTGGAAGCTCATTGGTCATACCTAAGGTCTACCCCTACTGGCACACCCCTGGGACCCATCATTGGTCCAGGTAATCTATTGTTCTCACCTGAGACCAGCCCCCAGGGCCACCCATTGGCCTGCATTCTTTGCCAGTGCCTATATCCCAGCACACAGTTGGCCTGAGACCGTGTGTTTTCTGCCATGATCCAAAATGGCAGGCCACCCCTGAACTCTCTGCGTTTAGGCCAGAATCCATGGACCTCTGCACGTCTGAACAGGTTGTATCACCCCTCTATAACCCATCAATCACCTCTGCTTCCTTAGTGATATACTGTGTGAATACTGTTTGTATGTTTGAGAATATTTAGTAAAGAAATCATTATTTTAGCCATCCAATTTCTGTGTCTGTTCCTGGGTGCTTGGGAATCCTAACTCTGGTATACAAAGGTCAGATCCTATAGATAAGCCAATTGCATATTAATCATTATAATTCCCCATCTTTATTAAATAATAGAGCAATTTGCCTAACACTGTTGTGACCACAACTGGTCACTTTAGCGTTACAGTGGATGCTTCTGGGCCATGAAGTGTCTAAGATCCAAAACATACATTTTTAAATGAATGAAATTGCTGAAAGTAAAATAACATATTTTAATATTATTTCCAAAGGAATACACATTTGAAAATTAACAAAACTGACTGCATATTTTTAAAGGTAATACAATGAAAGTAATGAGCTGCAACTCAAGTGTTCCATGGCTATTAATAGCACAAACCTGTCAGGGAAAATCAAGTTTAATATTGATTAATTACAATCAAGAATTTCATGAAGTTAAAAACAAAACAAAACAAACTTACTCTGTGACATATCGATGTGGATATTGCTACCTTTTGAGTTCATCTTCTGTGCCTGACTTGCAGGGATGGGCTTATAGGACTGGCCTGTTGCTCTGTACATGGCTTGAACCCACAGGATTCTATCCTGCTCATCATCACTGGCAAATATCACAGTGTCACCTTCTTTTACAGCATTGAAGAACATCTGGCCACCTTGGAGACCTGCAAAATTGGGAAGTCAAAGTCAGGGCTGGCTCCAGTGATTTTGCTGCCTTAGGTGAAAATTAGTTGCCCCCCTCCTTTCTTGTTTTATACAACTGAATGGAGTGAAGGGAATGGGGGGGGGGCTATATCCACCTCAGATCCTACAGGCAAACTAACAGGGTGCAGATGTTAGCCCAATTGCTCTATTTTAAATATAGCAATTGGTTTATTATTATTATTATTGTTGGATTCTCGTCCTGTATATACAGAGAATGCTGCTAGTCTGTAATGGTTCCCAGTAAAAGACACAGAGACCAGGTATAATTAATAAAATATTATTTTACTGAATATAATCCTTATTTATCCATTCACAAACACACAAACAGTATTCAAACATTCACACAGAGAAAATAGAACTAAGAAAGCAGAGGGGATTGATGGTTTATGGAGAGGTGATACTACCTGTCAGATGTGCAGAAGTCCATGAAGAAGGATTGTGGCCTAAACCCAGAGGGTTCAGGGGTGGGCTGCCATTTTGGCTCATGGCAGAGACACACACACTAAGGCCATCTGTGTGCTGGGATATACCCACTGTAAGACAATGCAGCCCAATGGGTGGCCCTGGGGGCTGGTCTCAGGTGAGAACAAAAGATTTCCTGGACCAATGATGAGTCCCAGGGGTGTGTGATGTCAGTAGAGGCAGACCTTAGGTTTGACCAATGGGCTTCCAGAGAGGCAGGGTCTGGATTTAACAATAGAAGCCAGGTGTTGGGTATCTAGTTGAATGGATTATAGGACTTGCTGGCCAGGTAAACAAAAGGTGGGAGACTTCCCTGATTGTCCCTGATTAGCATCAGGAAGGGTCGTTAACAATTTGAATGCTTGACTGGGTAATCCCTTCATGCACTGGCAGAGGAAAAGTCCTTTGTCTGCTGTATGGCCCTTAATCCGTGTATGTGACATGCAGCAGGTATGTAATGGAGTCCCTCAGAGTAAAAAGACAGCTTTTCCTTTCTCTATGGGCTTCTACCTTGGCATCCATTTTACAGTCTAGACAGACCATGTGGCAACAGCAAACAGTCCATAGCAAAGCCCCATAATGGCGTCAGGGCTAACATATCCCCCCCTTGCAGACGTGGCAGCGTCAGATGACATCGTCTGCACATACACTTTCGATGGAGACTTCCCGGTATCTTGAGGGACAGAGGCAAGAAAGACAAAGAAACACAAAAGGCTGGGTAAGGTGCTGAAGAGTGCCAGGTGGCTTCTAAAGACTTACCTCTGGAACTCATTGTTATTCCATGAGCATAATCTCTGCTGGGTGGAGGGGAAGACTTGCTCTGAGGTCACCTTATGAAACCTGAATATGAAATCCCTTTTGCAGACCACTTGCAGCCCAACTCTGTGGTCAAGCTGAGAGTGCCTGGCTTTTGGGGACTTCGGTTCAGGTTAGAAAGTAGAGCACCCCTGTTTTGGGGCTACCCAAGAATAAAAGGCAGTGCCTCTGGTAACAATTCCCCCTTGAAGCCGTCTTTAGGCGTGAGCCAAGATGGCTTCACTTCAAATGATGTTTTGCTGCCGTTGGAGTTCCATATGACCAGAAAAGAAAGGACAGCCGAACGAGGTTAGAGAGAGAATTTACAGGGGAAGGCTCGGTGAGGGAGTCAGGCATACCGGCTATAAAAATATATCTTTCTGGGAACCAAAAGGAAAAATTAAAAAAAAATGTTTTAAAATAAGGAAGGGTGAGTGCCTCTGTGTATGTGTTTGCAGGGACCTTCTGCACATCTTCCAGAGAGACATGACTACTGTACATAATGCTACCTATAGCAAATCTAATGAAGGCTTCTAATTATTATAAAGCAACAAAAAGGAAATGCAAAACATCCTAAAATAATTCTAAAAACTTATAAGCTAAAAAGATATCTAACTCAAAGGTAATTGCTTACCAAAATTCCTAAACAATTAGACAAATACAGAAAGCAAAAATTGGTGGGTTAAGCAAACTTAAAGCAGAAAGATAACTAAAAGCAATGCAAATGCTATGCTGGAAGAATTGAGAATGAATGTGTGTAAAAGCATGATTGCAAAACATTTAGAACATGTGAGCAACAACATGAAAATGACATGGAACAATGAATAAATACAGTCAGTGATACAAATCAATTTGAGCTTCAGTTGAACATTACAGATAAATGTGGGTAAGGAACATTGATACATTTTGAAACCACCCCCCTGGGTACCCAAGTTGCCAGAAGGCACAGGCAATCTGAGCCTTAGTGTCATGCTTTCAGGGACCAAAAAGCAATTCTTGGGTCCCAAAGCAATAACTGGGTGGGTGCCATGAGGTATTTGCAGCTGGTTGTGAGAGTTGCCTGCCCTTGAGGTGGCATCCAATGTCCATGAGATGGTTTGCAAGCAATTTGCAGGTCAGCAGTGGCTGGAGGACCAGAGAAGGCAGCTGGTAAATTGGCAGGTCCTTTGCTGAAACTGGAGCAAAGGCAAATTAGGAGGCGACTTGGGTGCGTAGCAAATAGGGAGCAATGGCTTTGGCAAGACCACGAGGTCTTGTAGGCTGAACAGGAATCTTGGAAAGTCTTTGATGCATATGCATAGCAAGAGTATTCTCCAGGTACAATTGGAAATAGCTGAACGTTCAGTTTTATTTTATTATGGTGACCAGAGCAGAGTTCCAGGTGAAGATGTGCACAGTTTGGAGGCGCCAAGAAGTTATAAAAAAAATAAAAATAAAAAAGGAAGTTAGATTGCCATGGCTGTTGTCGAAAAAGTTGGGGGCCCCCAGGGAAAACTGCCGGCTTATGGGGGTGGGTCATACCCCAAAAACAAAGCTAACAAAAAGCTGGAAAGCAATAATTATTAACACACATATAAAACAAACAATTCCTAAAATAACTTATAAGGTGTGCCTTTACTATCAGGCATAAGACTTCAATTGCAGGTTCAGATTTTCAGTTCCTGCAGATATGAAAGAACTTGAGAGACAGATTAACAGGTTTGCATGGATAGAAAGATGCTCTAGCTATACAGGGATAAAACTTAAATAGGAGAATAAACTTAGAGCATCAGGTACTGATTGTGTACCTCAAAGAGGAAGCCCTTAAACAAAATAAAGATGAAAGAATCAAGTAGCTAAATTACAGACAGGATTGAAAATCCAAGAGAAGAGAAGAGGCAGTAGCCCTTGATAATTCTGCATGATTTTAAGAAGTCGGCCAAAGATCACACCACAAGAGAAGAGGAAAGAAAGAAAAAAAAGTTGTCTCTGGCACAGGCTTTGTGCCAGAAAATAGTTCTTCTGAGCATGTACAGAGTTTCTTTCCTTGCTAGTAGAAACTGGGCTGAAGGGGGGCCTGGGCATATAGATTACTAGAACAAAATCAGAAGGGATGTGCTGCCAGACTTAAACCCTTTAAAATATTCTATGGTAGCTATATATAAACTGATATCAAAACTAAAGAAACGTTAGCCCTAAAGGTGGGGCTTTAAGAGAACAGCTAATTCCAAAACCAAAAGAGTATTTATAAAACCTTAAAGAGATGAAATAGTTCTAGATCACACAAATTTACCAAGAAATTTTAAAAGAGATTCCCTTCTATAAGAATGGGAAGATAAGACAAAGCTTAAAATCGAGATGCTGTAATAAATTAATGGAACAGAAACAAATCTATTTTAAAATCTATTTTTAAATGTACCATTTTGAAAGTAAGGGATCTCTAATCATGAGAAATTCCAAGGAAGAGGATGCAAATAAATGTATTTTTAACTTTCTAAAGAAAGATTTCCATTAAAATTAAAAGGGAACAATATTACCATGTAAAAACAATTACAAAACGGACCTTTAAAAAAACAAAAACTAAACTTTGGAATGGGGGGAAGGAAGATGACTTTCCTGTAATAGACAAGGAATTACAAATTCAAAAGGGAAGAAAAGATCAGTCTTCTCTATGCATTTTCATTCCCCATCTATGCTTTAAAAACCAAAGGAGAAAACATTTTTTTCTTTCTGTGCTCCCCCTAGTTCCTTTACAGAGGGAGATTTCTCTTAACAAAAGAAGGAGGTGCAATTGTTACCCTCCAGAAGGGCCATTAATCTAGCTAGGAGCCTTCTTATCTTGTCCTCCTTTGGGTTTTCCCCTGGAAGGTGGCAAGTCAGCGGGTTCATTTGAATTTTAAATGGAGAGTGAGAGTCTTACATTTTCCTCTTCAATTTGAGACAGAAAAGTCAGAAGAAAATTAGTACACATTAATCATTAGTACATTCCCTACATATTAATACCTTTAGTAGTAATTAGTTAGAAGGACAAATCTTGATCAGTAAATGCTCTCTCTCTCTCTCTTGAAGCTGTATTCCTACGCTGACAGTCACGGAGACAAAGTTGGGCTCGCCTCGAGGGGCATCTGGCTCTCTTTTGTCTTCCTGTGCTGATCACAGTGAAGAAGGGGGGCTGCTAAAGTTTCCTGATTAGGCAAGTGTTAAATTTCCACTCTTTTGGCTGTTTTAAACATGACTGAAATGGATCCAATTCTCTCCCAAAGGCATTTGGGAAGAGAATGGGATTTCTAGAATTCTATATTTTAAAAGGTAAAACCAGAGGTACAGAATTTTCTCAATTTCTCTCAATTATGCCAGTAATTATAGAAAGACTATTTCTGATGCTACATCTGTATTGGACTTCATCTCTCAAGCATTTAAGCATGTTTTGGGAATTTTGGTGACATAGCTGCACTGTCCACTGAATTCAGGTTCTTTCTGGGGCCTGAGTTCTGCAGCTAAGGTTCCTTACTTACATAAAAGTTACAGATTTTTGGACCTGTTGGTCTTGCTAAGCGCTGAGCAAGGCTGCCAGGTCCAGGCAGGAAGATTCCTGGAGATCTAGGCTTGGGTCGGAAGAAGGATGAAGACTCCAGTGGGGCAAAAGCCATAGTCTTCCCTCTCCTCCAAACACTCATTTTCTGCAGAGGAACTGGACTCTGCAGCCTGGAGATTTGCTATAACTCCGGGAGAGCTCCAGGTCTTGCCTGGAGGCTGGCACTACCAAAGGGAGATGCTATTCTCTGGGCAATAAGCTAAGGGGTGAGGTTTTTCCTTTCTTTCTCAGTTCTTTCCACAGGGAAGTCCTGTGTGCACTCCATTCCTTGCCCAGTTTGGAGTTGGAATGGGGGAGGTTTTACTTTAGGCATTCACTGTCTTATTTATTTTGCTCCAGCCATTAAGTGGCTGTACTTAATGACTGCTTCTGTTTCTATACTGAGAGTTGGCCTGGTCATTCCCAGAAGTTTCATTGGGGTATTTAGGGCTCTGTTTTCTAATTTTCTGTTTTGCCTTACTATAGTTTGGTTTTAGCATAAACTCAGGATTCTCACTATTCTGTTCAGGATTACAGGAATTTCAGGATTTTCTTCTTTTCTAGCAGCATCACATGGGGTGCAAATGCAACCAGGGTCTCAAGCTGCTGTTTCAGGGAATTTAATCTCAGCATGGCAAGACTGGTGACTTACTTCTGCCTGCTGGGTTTTACTTAAGAGGCTAGGGAGCAAGGCAGTTTGATTTCTAAAAAGACTGCCTGGCATTTTGTATATTCTGTTACAATTCTATCACCCTTTCCAGGTCTCCTTCCATTTGGGAAAAGGGGAATTTGAGAGAGAGGATCTTGATTACAAGGTCAGACTTCCTCTTGTTTTTAACTTAGCATTTTTGCTTAACTTCAGATTCTCGGATCTGAGGAACAAACTTACTTTACAAACCAAAAAGGCCAATGGCCACCAAAGGGAAAAAGACCCTGATTCCTGGAGTCTCAAAGTCCATGTGGGATGCTGGTGTGCAGCTACCCACACACAAACACACATTCAGCTTCTGGTTTCCAAGTGTTCTAAAACTTGGATGTTTCTAACCAGTAAGGATTCTACGGCTCACTGGCAGGTTCTCTGGCTTATGGTTCCCAAGTGTTCTAAGACTTGGATTATAGAAGGTTTTAAGGCGTTCCACCCGTGACCAGGAAAACCAACTTAACCCGGGAGAATTTCAGGATATTCCCATCCACTATATAGAAGGTTTTAAGGCATTCCACCCGTGACCAGGAAAACCAACTTAACCCGGGAGAATTTCAGGATATTCCCATCCACTATATAGAAGGTTTTAAGGCATTCCACCCGTGACCAGGAAAACCAACCTAACCGGGAGAATTTCAGGATATTCCCATCCACTATCCACTAACAAGGAAGAGGAGGGGGGGAACTGGTGTGCAGCAGGGCTGCCTTTTTTTATTGGAGAGCAACGTGGCTCCATTTCAGAATAGGGATCCCCTGATCACGTTGCCTCTCCCCTCTTCTGTTTCTGCTCGCGGGTGAGGTGAGCTTAGCTCTTTAGGCCTCGTGGTCCGTGAGTGACGGTTTTGAAGGCTAGAATTCACTCCCCTGCCTGGATTACCGAAAACCCTTAGATTTGAGGTTTTTAAGGCTAGACTTATGTCCCCGCCGGGTTTTTCCCTCAATAACCCTTTCCATCTGGTTTTTCTAGGCTAGACCTCTGTCCCCGCCGGGCTTACCATTAACCCTAATTCGGAGTTTTGAGCGTGGGCTTGGCCTGGGCCTCACGTCCCTTGCCGGATTACTCCTTTAAACCGGTCTATTGGGGTTTTTGGATACTCTATCCACCGGGATGACCTCCTACTAACCCGGGAAGGTTTCAGGGCAACCTACAACCTAGGGTCCTCGGAATAATATACTCCAGCGAGCGGACCTCTCAACTCACTTTAATTCTACGCTCTGCTAGCTAGTCAAAGCTGAAAGGGACAGGGAAGTGGGCTTCCAGAGACTCTGGAGGACGGTTGGAACCTTGCTGCGGCTCCTCTTAGTTTACAGTTATGGCTGCCTGCGCAGTGTGGTGTGGTGTAGTGTGGTGCAATTCCTAACACCCTACACTATCGGTCTTGGTTCCCACCCCACAAAATAGACCAGGAGTTGCTGAAGGAGACAAAGGGGAAAAACAGCCTCCCACAACAGAAAATGCTCTCTAGCCAATCACACAGACAGCAACCTTTCACACAGGTCTTTACTGAAACCACACAAACAGCTTCTTCTCCACGTCTGGCCATCTGAAGGACACGTGTCGACTAGCGTGCACGTTCAGACAGTCAGGGCGAATCCCAGCGGTGCCTCCATTTTCTGTTAGCCCAATTGCTCTATTTTAAATATAGCAATTGGTTTATTATTATTATTATTGTTGGATTCTCGCCTGTATATACAGAGAATGCTGCTAGTCTGTAATGGTTCCCAGTAAAAGACACAGAGACCAGGTATAATTAATAAAATATTATTTTACTGAATATAATCCTTATTTATCCATTCACAAACACACAAACAGTATTCAAACATTCACACAGAGAAAATAGAACTAAGAAAGCAGAGGGGATTGATGGCTTATGGAGAGGTGATACTACCTGTCAGATGTGCAGAAGTCCATGAAGAAGGATTGTGGCCTAAACCCAGAGGGTTCAGGGGTGGGCTGCCATTTTGGCTCATGGCAGAGACACACACATCTAAGGCCATCTGTGTGCTGGGATATACCCACTGTAAGACAATGCAGCCCAATGGGTGGCCCTGGGGGCTGGTCTCAGGTGAGAACAAAAGATTTCCTGGACCAATCATGGAGTCCCAGGGGTGTGTGATGTCAGTAGAGGCAGACCTTAGGTTTGACCAATGGGCTTCCAGAGAGGCAGGGTCTGGATTTAACAATAGAAGCCAGGTGTTGGGTGTCTAGTTGAATGGATTATAGGACTTGCTGGCCAGGTAAACAAAAGGTGGGAGACTTCCCTGATTGTCCCTGATTAGCATCAGGAAGGGTCGTTAACAATTTGAATGCTTGACTGGGTAATCCCTTCATGCACTGGCAGAGGAAAAGTCCTTTGTCTGCTGTATGGCCCTTAATCCGTGTATGTGACATGCAGCAGGTATGTAATGGAGTCCCTCAGAGTAAAAAGACAGCTTTTTCCTTTCTCTATGGGCTTCTACCTTGGCATCCATTTTACAGTCTAGACAGACCATGTGGCAACAGCAAACAGTCCATAGCAAAGCCCCATAATGGCGTCAGGGCTAACA
>JAPDNY010000686.1:0-27341 GCA_029375565.1 Gekko gecko
TCCTCCCTATGATGTCACTGGGCCTCGGTTCTTTTAAGGACCTAGCACAGCAATGCCTCTGGCCCAGCCCCAGCCCCCCTGGGAAATTGGAAAGTCTACGCCCTTGAGCTGGGAGCCTCTAGCCCTCACCAGAATCATGGTAAGCCCTTGAGGGTCAAAAAGCCTAGACTGGAGGCGAAGGAGGGCAGGGTGGTAGACTGGGGAAAACCCCAAAGAAAACCCCCAAGCTATTCAGGGAGGATGAAGAGGAAATTGTTTCCTGGGGCTTCCAGCCTCCCCAACCTGGGACAGGCTGGAGTGGATTAAAGAGCCCTTCCCCCCCTCCTTTTTTCCCTTCAGAGGGAAAGTTCCCATGGAACAGACAGGGAGTTATAAGGCCCAGGGAAGGCCATAGAAGGGCAGGGAAAATGAAGGTGGCCATCTTAGTTCCCTGGACCCTCATAGCAGACTTACTTTTGCTTTCTATTCACAGCCAAGTGAATAGAAAATGGCTGCCTGTCAGACCTGCCAGTTCCCTGTTCTCAGACCTGAATAGCTCAAGCTAGTTTGATCTGTTGAGATCTCAGAAGCTAAGCAGAGTCAGCCCTGATTAGTACTTGGATGGGAAACCACCAAGGAAGTCCAGGGTCATGACGCTGAGGCAGGAAAGGGCAGCAGCTCTGGCCTGGATGGCCCAAGCTAGCCCAGTCTGATTAGATCTTGGAAGTTAAGCAGGGTCAGCCCTGGCTGACTCTCCAGCTCCAGTTGTCTCTTGCTTTGAAAACCGTATGGGGCTGCTGCCCGATAGCACTTCCACCACCTCCACTGTTTGGCAGAGAGAGGCTATAACAGATTGGGGGGAGGGTACACTTAGCAAGTCAGATCTATTCAGATCATAAGCTTCACAGTCCCCGCAAGACTCTATGGAGGAGAACCAGGAAACAGAGGCAACAAGGATAGCTCAGGATAGCTTGAGCTCATCAAATAAGCATGGTCAGCCCTGGTTAGTATTTGGATGGGAGACCACCAAACAATGCCAGAGGCATGAGACAGAGGCAGGCAAGGCCAATCATCTCTGAATATCTCCTGCTTGAAAATCCCAAGGGGGTCACCATAAGTGGGCTACATAAGAACATAAGAGAAGCCAATGTTGAATCAGGTCAATGGCCCATCTAGTCCAACACTCTGTCACACAGCGGCCAAAATATACCAGATGCCATCAGGAGGTCCAGCAGTGGGGCCAGGACACTAGAAGCCCTCCCACTGCTGCCCCCTCCAGCACCAAGAATAGAGTGCATCACCTGCCCCAGACTTAGAATTCCCATCTATACCCTGTGGCTAATAGCCACTGATGGACTTCTGCTCCATATGTTTATCTAATTCCCTCTTGAAACTGTCCATGCTTGTAGCTGCCACCACCTCCTGTGGCAGTGAGTTCCATATGTTAATCACTCTTTGGGTGAAGAAGTATTTCCTTTTATCTGTTCTAACCCGACTGCTCAGCAGTTTCATGGAGTGCGATTTGAAGGCTGTAGAAAGTCCAGGAAGGACTCAGACTCCCCAGTTCCATCCTCAGATAGGGTAGAATGGGAATGGTCAGAAGAAGGAGAGGGAGTAGTGCCAACAGTACCATCCTGGCTATTCCCTCAAGAGCTGTACATGAGATTACTTTCCAAGTACTTAGAATTCCTCCAGACTTAAGGAAAACAATGATTTTGACCCAGAACTTCTTGGTGGAATCTGGCCAGATGATGTACAAACTGGCAGTACCACAAGCAGGGTTGCCAGCTCTGACCTGGATGGTCCAGGCTCAACCATGCTTGTCAGATCTCAGAAGTTAAGCAAAGTCAGTCCTGGTTAGTACTTGGATGGGAGACAACCAAGGAAATCCAGGGTTGCTAGGCTGAGGCAGGCAAGGGCAAGCCTGTAACTGCCTGCGGCTTTTTATAATAGGATGAAGGCAGAGTGGGAACACCATTCCAAGCTAAAAACAACAACTAACCATTAGATTTTTTTTCCCCCAAGCTTTATTCCCTTATACCAGAGGCTACCAAGAGACTCAAAGTGCCAATGGTGGACGAACCTGAGACTAACTTAACCTCCAACTCAGTTCTACCTGTGGATGCAGATAGGCTGCCCAAGACCCCAGCGATAGGGGATTTCAGCAAGCCATATGCAGAGACTTGGAAGTCTCAGCCTGCTCCATCAGGATGTCAATGGCAGGTTCAGTGTTTGCCAGGGCAGCACATTCTTAGGCATCAGGACTAGCCTCAGCTGATAGTGGAGTCCCCAAAGAGCTTAAAGACAAACTGAAGAAGGTTGCTGTAGTGACAGTAATGGTGGCAAGTAATTCACTGGACATCCTGCAGCGATTAGCTAGAGCCATGGCATGCAGGGTAGCAGCCAGAAGGAACATGTGGCTCAGAATTGGAATGGGGACTCTGCAGCACAAGCTAAAGCTTCAGGGGCATAAACCTTTTTGGAGAGGGACTCAACAGATATCTTACTGAAGATAAAGACGTGTTCTATGTTTAAAAACAAAACAAAAACAAAACATAAAAAACCCCAAACAAACTTGTCAGTTCTGTTGTGACTCCATAAGGATATTATGCCCATAGCCAAAGAAGAATAAGAATGCCTGGAAAATCTTGGACCTGAAATGGCTAAACAACTGCCTCAGGACTAGAAAGTTCAGGATGAAAACTCTGAACTCCATTCTGGCAGAGGTTCAAGCAAAGGATTTCCTGGCATCCATTGATCTATAGGAGGACCATTTATACATCCCAGTTCAAGAGGCTCACTGCAGATGCCTACGCTTTGCATATGATGGGAAGCACTTCAGTACTAGTGTTGGCTTTCTGCCTGAAGTCATTCCCAAGAGGGTTCAACAAGGTTATGGTGGCCATTGTAACACATCTGAGACTTCAGGGAGTGTTGCGGGGAAGCATCAGAGATGGTGGTGTTTTTGTTTGTTTGTTTTGGTTTTGAGGGACCATGCCTTCATGGTCAGCATGGAGAAGGGCACTCTAAATGCCTCTCAATCATGGGTACACCTGGAGGTGCAAATAGGCACTTGGGAGAGACAACACAACATACAACTTCTGACCATAGACAGGCTAAAAAAAAATGCAGGATAGAGAGTATGGTAGCCAAGCTTCTGAGCATGGTGGTGTCAAGCCATGAAGTACTTCAATGGTCAGGCTTCCATGCCGGGACCTTTACAGACATTTTCCCTTACCTTACCAGGATGTGGAGGCCAGTTAGGGCTACAAGCTGGTACAGTTGCCAAAACAACTTCAGCATCAGCTGCAGTGGTGGCTGGAACCCTTTGGTTTCCAATGGTGATCCCTGATCTGAGATCTAAAGAGGATGGTGATGATCACAGATGCAAGTCTGCCAGGGTGGGGAACCCACTCTCAAGGGACAATGACACAAGGGGTTTGGTCTCAGGAAGAGACCTCACTGAGTATAAAATTTTTAGAACTCAGAGCCACCAGGCTGGGGTTCTTGGAATTCTCCAAGATACTAACAGGTCGTCACGTTCTCATCCAGACAGTCAATATGACAACAAAGGCATAAGGAACCAGATTCCAGACATTACATGTAGAAGCAAGCAGCCTGATGAGATGGGCGAAGATCTAGCTACAGTCATTGGAGGTGGTCCATGTGGTGGTCCAGGACAGTGCATTGACTGGCTGAGTATATAGGATTAGACCAGTCCGTATGGATGCTCTGCAAGTTGGGTTTTCCAACAGGTCTGCAAAAAGTACAGGATGATGGAAATGGACTTCTTTACCACAGACCAGAATCATCCATTTCTGTGTTTCATATCCAGAATTGAAAACCAGCAGGCAGCAGGAACCGATGTTCTGAACTGCAACTGACTGCAAGGATGACTGTACATGTTCCAACTGACTTGTTTCACCAGTGTTGTTAGCACCCTTTTGGCCACAAAGAGCTTGATTCCATGGTGCCTACCACTGGGGAAAGGACTTATTGATACTAGGATTGGCACAACATCCTCACACAGCCCTCCTAAACCTAACTGCCTGGAGGTCGAGTGGAAACAGCTAGAAGAGTTAAGTTACCTGACAGGGTCACAGACACCATATTAGTTTTCTAGGAAGAGCTCCACAAATAGGGTGTATAAAACAACCTGTGGTGGGTTCTTCACTCTTGGTGTTCAGAACGTGATTTGGAACCATTAAATGCATCAGTTAGAGGAATCTTAGCTTTGTCCAAGATGGTTTGGCTAGAGAGGTAAGCGTGAGTGCATTAAAGTGACAGGTGGCAGCCATATTGGCAGTGATGGGGTCTAGGAAGGGAAGTCCCTTAAATTGCCATCTATATGTTAAGAGCTGCCTAAGGGGTTACTACATCATCAGAACTGCCACAAGTGCAGAGGTTTGCCCCCCACCCCCAGCCAGAATAATGAGACAGAAAACGGTTTGGAATTAAACAAGGGCCACTTTATTAACTATTTAACAGAACATTGCCGGAATAACCACTAAGCAAGCATGGAACATGCAAGGCAGGCATCACTTCCCTGACCAACCCCCTTGCCCTTAAAGGGTGGGTCACCCAGCTCTGGCTGTGAGTCATTTACTCTCTGGCTCGTGACCAGCAGCCCAGCAACTGGTTGCCCCCTAGGAGTGTCTACCCCTGAAGCTTTTCAACTTGCAGGGAGGAGCCTGCCCTAAAAGGTTCCCAGTGGAGGTGATCACCATTCCCCACCCAGGACCTTAGAATCCGAAGGCAGTTCATGATGACCGCCTATTCCCTAATGGGATATGCTGAAAGGTGTTCACCAGTTCCATTTCTTGCTTGCACAAATCTGCCATAGCCAAGGCCAAGCCTCTGCTTTGGCCTTTGCTCCCCACTCAGCATCCTTATACCGACTTAATTCCTTGCTGCAAGTCCTTCAAAAATATCCCATTGCCCTTGTCCGACAAATTCACCCCATCATCTCTATACAGGTCCTGAAACACGACCTATATGTTGGGGTGTGGCAAAAACATCTCCAAACCAGCATCCATGGCCCTTCTCAGCTGCCTATTAACTTTACGCCTTGCGCAGTCAATACACCTGGGGTCCTCCAAGTTCCACCACACCTGGCGGGGCAGTATGGCTGACCATACTATCGTCACGCTGGGCCACCTTGCTCTTATCCTCGCAAGGTCTGCCTCAGCCTGCAACACAAGGGCCTTGCCCTTCAGTAGACCCAGGTCATTGCCCCCCAAGTGTATTACCAGGACATGAGGAGGGGGCCCTCTCCTCTCCTCAAACAGCAGAGGAAGAAGTGCAGGCCATCACATGTCCTTCCTTCCCAACCATTCTACTGTAGCCCATTCACTAAGGCCAAGCTGAGAACCGCTGGATGTCTTCTTGGCCTGATGAGCCGCCCAGAAGACCATGCTGTGGCTGCAGACAGTAACTCTTTGTTTCGCCCTGCAGCCTGCAACATCTGTAACAAGAACATTATTAATAAATCAGCCAACCATATGGGATATTTACACCACACACTTCCACACATAACCTTTGTAGCAGCATGACCTCTAGCTACCTATCCGCTGAATGTCACTACCCATATACCCCATGGCCGCTGCCACTGAAGTGGCCCCTATCAAGAAAGAGTATGTTCCAAAGCAAACCCCACCCAATCCCAAGTGGTCTAAAGCCTTCTGTGTCAGACTCCAAAACTGAAACTTAGTGAGGGGGATGCCATCCCTATGTCAGAATAGGTAGCCCCGACACTCTCCTCTCAATGCTAGGTAATGGCTCAAAGCCTCAACCGGGCATAACTCCACTTCTGAACAGCGTTTGCGCTCCATAACCTTCCCTTTGCCATGCTGGTTAGTCTTTGACCAGCGTAGCCTAATTCAAACTTTGGATTCTGAAATAGAAACGTCCTGCCGCTCAAGAGCCAGGCCAGACACATCCTGCTGTGAGCTTGCCACCAGCTCGCTGATCCGCAGTGCCCCAAAAAGGTGAGCAGTGATGCTGCGTAAAAAGGGCAGCTTCATAGTCATCAGCACACAACATGCACCACTGCGTCTTAAGCCCCCACAATATTGCTGGGGTCAAAGGTTCTCTGCTATCAGCTGTGATGCTACTTTCCCTGGACCAACCCTCAAGCATCTTCCAAATACAGAAGTCGCCCATCATATCTGCATACCCCGAAGCCTTGCTGGCATATGCCAGTGAAGACAACTTGGCCCTGATGGTACAGGATGACAGGCCCTGACCTCTCAGCCTCACACAGAACTGCATTAAGCGAGGGACGGGTATGGGCTAAACTTGCCACAAGCCTGCACCCTCCCTGAAGGACAGGGATTGCTTACCCACCCTCATGTAAGCTCTTCATGTGGAGGGGGCAAGAGCTGAGCTCATTGCCCTATCGGCCTCAGCCCTCCAATCTACCACACCTCGACTGGCATCTGCACCGGACACTGGTCAGCCTCTGGAGCCAGCTGACAGAATCTCTCCATCTGTTTCCGAGAGAGAGCATCAGCGACCCCGTTATTGACCCCAGCATGTGCCTAGCCTTAAACATAATATTATTACGCAAACATTGAAGTGTGAAAGCTCTGACCAGAGCCATGACCCTGGGGGACTTAGACATCAAGGAGTTAATTACGTGTACTGTGGACATGTTGTTGCACCAGAAGTGGATGGAGCGATTGGTGAATTCACCCAACCAAATCCACACTGCTGTGACAGTTGGGAAAAATTCCAAAAAGGTAAGGTCTTTGACCCACCCTGCCTGGAACCACTCCTCAGGCCAGTCCCCAGTGCACCAATGCCCCCTGAAATACACTCCAAAGCCAGAAGAACCTGCAGCATCCGATGCAACCTGCAGCTCAGCTTCGACAAGGAGCTCCTCACGCCAAAAGGAAACCCCATTGTATGAACCCCAAAACTGCTTCCATACAAGGAGGTCATCCCGTATCCCCTTAGTAACCCTGGTCCTATGGTGGGGAAAATGGAGGCCCTTCATAGACTCGCAGAGTCTCCTGACAAAATTGAGGTGGCCGACCAACTGCTATAACTCCAGCAAGGTTATCTTGTTCTTTGCTCTAGCTGCATCTATTAACGCCTGTAGCGCCGTTAGTTTATCCACAGGCAACCTACAGCACTGACCCACCATGTCAATTTCTATTCTCAGAAAAGTCAGATTGGTGGTTGGACCTTCAGTTTTCTCCTTTGCCAGAGGAACGCCCAGTTCCCTGGCCAGCTTAATGAAGCTGGACAGCAAAAAGGCACATTGACCTGTACCTCACTTTCCTGCCAATAAAAAATCATCAAGGTAATGTGCTGTACTGGCGAGACCTGTCCTGTACTGCAGGGCCCATTCCAAAAAGGAACTAAACCTTTCAAAAGCAGCACAGGACACTGAGCATCCCATGGGAAGGGCCCTATCCATGTAGAAGTTGCCCCCAAAAGCAAATCCCAGGAGCTCAAAGTCATCTGGGTGGACAGGCAGGAGATGAAAGGCTGACTTAATGTCACATTTTGCCAATTCCACTCCCTGACCACAGCTGCGCACCTACCCGCAGGGCCAGATCAAAGGACGTGTACCTAATGGAACATAACTTGTCTGGTATCACATCATTCACCAACCCACCACGTGGGTAGGACAGGTGGTGAATGAGGCGATACTCGCCAGGTGTTTTTTTCGGCACTGATGCCAAAGGGGAAACCCTCAAATTATCAACTGGGGGGAAGGAAAAAGACCAAGAACTTTACCCTCCATACATTCTTTGGCAATTTTTTGCCTAACAATTCGCTCCATACCCTGAACTGATTTCAGGTTAGGAGCCATGTACGAAGTTCTACCGCCTTGGAAAGGTATCCTAAACCCCAACCTAAAACCCTCAAGTAGGTAAACCCTATCACCGTGATTCGGGTAATCCTGCAACCACCGTTCCTGAACTTGTAATTTAATTGGGCTAGGTCCCCTTGTCAGAAGGGGGGTTGTAGCCCCCACCTCCTCCAGGATGCTTCCCACCTCTACCTCCCCCCTGCCCCTTGCATTTAGGGCAGTTGGACAAAGCGTGGGGCCCTGTACACAATGGACACTCATGTTGGAAGGAACAAGAATTCTGACCACACGTCCCATGGGAGGTAAACTCCCAGCAAAGTGGGTGTCACTGAACTGCCTGTCCCGCCTGGGTGCGGGTGCCTGACTGAGTTTGAGTCTGCAGCTTACAAACGGAATGACCACTATATGATCTTTCACTGCCAGGTGACTTGATTGTAGACATAATCTGCAACCAGAGATCCGGGTGTATCCGGTCCGATCTCATGGCTGGATTCATGGCCACCTGCATATGAAATTCCTCATCGTACTGCAACCATGCCGGGCCTGGGAAATTAGTAGCCACTTTGTAGATAATATCCATGTATTGGAGCAGCGCAACCGCTCTCCATGGATGGTGCCTAACTATAATCGTTGCATAAATTAAGAACCTCAGGTATCAGTTCGCCCAGGTTCTCTCCACAACTGCCTCTTTAAGCATTCCTTCCCCTGCTCATCAAGATCTTCTTTATCTTTTTTCTCTAACTCCCTATATAAGAGAGTATATATGTCAACATATTCACCCTTACGGATCTTTTCCTTCGTGACCATGGACAAATGGTCACCTAGGGGCAGCCCAGAGTCCCCAGATGGTATGGCACCAGCAGAGACTGTGTCATATGAAACAGTCCCCAGATTTACATAACCAAAACCTGGGTGCAGATAGCCCCATCCAGGCCAAGCCCCAGGGGGAGGGGGTGGCATACTGCATCTCCAACCTGGATATTGTGGGCAGCTCACAGGTGGCATGAACATGGCAGACCCTGAAGCACCCAGTGAACAAGGTCCCCATGGCCAATGTGAAACACTTTTGTCAGACTGATCATCCTTACCATCTTTTTAGGAGGCCCCTTGTACACCTCCATTTGTAGCTCCTCCGTGTCTTGCCCTTGCTGAGCAGAGGACCCGTCATCATCCTCACCAGCCAGCGCCACCTGCTGATCTTCTAAAAATGCTAAGTGAGCCAGAACCTGCACCTGGAAAGAGGTGTTGGAAACATTAGCATCCCCCTTTGGTCACTTACCTAAATCGCCCTTAGGGAGGGGCACCCCTCAATTGTTCCAGAGCTGCAAGCCTTTGCAGAATCACAGCATTAACCGGATCCTCATCCTCATCATCAGAGGGAACAACTGGCACATCCTGCACCGGCCGCTGCTTAGGGGCTGGCTGCTTCCCCGTTGCCTTCCCCTGCCCTTTTTTAGAAGCCATGATGGTAAAGAGCCGGTAGCACAAATTTAAAGCTCGCACCCTAATCAAGCTCCCTCCAGGGGCCAGCTACAGCCTCCAGGAATTGCGGCCACAAGTACTCCATCAACGGCTGAAGCGGGGCCTCCGGCAACCGCCACTTAGGAAAAACCTCCCCCGCACCTGCCAGTGAGTGGCAGGAGAAATGCTGCCTCCTCTGCTGCAAATGCAAAATTGACCAGCTAAAGGCCCCTCCCTCTACTGGGACTCCTGCCGCCTCTCTCTGCAGGGGCCAGCGATCCACCGCAGAATGAGACGATGAGAAGACCTGCTCTAAAGGCTCCGCTCCATGTGTAAAAGCACGTGGAGCAACTGACAAAGGACTGTGCTCTGAAAACGGCCGAAGCAGGGCCGCCGCTGTCTACTGCACCAAGGGAATTCCCCCCACTTCACAGGGCCAGCATTCTGATCCAAAAACTGCTGCAGCCGCTTCTATCGGGCTCTCCGCCCACTAGTTTCACTCCTCTAGTTGTTGCCTCCTCCTGTACTGGCCAGCAAGTGTGTGAGGAAAGAGGCCCAAGAAGGCCAGCTCGGTTGCTCTGCTCTGTGTGCTCTATACTACAGGAGCATGCGGAGCAACTGACAAAGGGCGGGAGTGGAGCCTGGCCCTTTGAAGCAGCCGGGTCTGCCCCCTGCCCGACCAGGATGCATAGTGTCCTAGCTGTTGCCATCTCCCTTCTTCGGAGCGTCAGAAGAGCCCTTGCCCACCAGCGGTGTTGCCGGGCGGGCGGGAGCTCCGTTCTGACTTGGAAACTACATAAGTCCTGAGATCATTGTGTAGAAAACCTTGGAACCCATGGAGTCTCAAGAAATTAACATTCAAGACATTGTTTTTTAGCAGGCATAAATATCAACTAGGTAGTCTTGGAACTGAGGACCCTGCCAGCTAACAGGGAGTTTCATGTTTTCCATAATGATAGGGTGACCTTGCGCTCTGATCAAGCCTTTGTTCCCATGGTTAATCCAGTTCTTTCACAAGTCAGAGATCATTGTCTTACCTTCCTTTGTCCCAATCATAGACATGACAAGGAAAGGGAATGGCATTGCCTAGATGTACATAGGGTATTCATTTTTTATGTTGACGGGCCAAGCATTGGCATGATTCAAATACCCTATTTGTTTCCTTTAGGATTTTTTCCTTAGGTCAACTGGTATTGCCTTTTACCTTCAGTAGGTGGTTTTAGGGGCGGCATCATTGTTGCATGCAAGGCTGAGGGGCTGAATCCACACAAAGGTGCTGCAGCATATTCTCTTTGGGGAGGCTGCTACGTCAGCAGCTTGCAGATCATTTCCCATACTTGGAGACGGTAGGTACGATGGCCACCTGGAAGTTGGTGCACTCCATAGAGTAGAGTGCTATAGAGTAGAGAAGCTGACTTTGGCTGTGGCAGCTTTACATTGGGGTGTGCTGCAGCACACTCTATAAACCAGAAGCTGGATTTCCCACCCTGGAGCACACTGCTATTTTATGTCCCAAGAGTAAGGACTGCCGCACTCCCAGGACCACTGGAAAATGGAAGATTTGTATTCACTTACCATGAAGCTTCCTTCTCGGTGGTCTGGGAGTGGGGCAGTCCTACCCACCCAGTTTTGGGGGGCAGCTTCCAGAGATTATTTTAGATGAACACTTACAAAGTTTTTCTGAGATGCTAAAACAAAAAATTGGGAGTGAATTGGGTGAGAGAGTGACAGGAGGTTTCAGCCTTGGTCTACACTCACTGGAGGGGCATAAGGTTACAAGGCTGATTGCCCCAAAAATTGAGTTTCACTATGGTGGGGAGAAGGGTTTTTCTTTTCCTTAATGTGATGTTAGGGGATGTGTGGCTTGGAGACGACTGGGATCTTTCCAGGGGACAGGTCCCTCCCCTTTCTGGATTGATCTGAGGAAACTGACCCTGTTCCAGAGGAGGACTGGCCCAGACCACTGAGAAGAAAGCTTCACAATAAGTGAATAGAAATCATCCATTCTCCCCAAATGTCAGAAATAATTCTATTTGCATTTTGAGCATTTATGAGTTACTAATAGATAAAGAACTATGGATGGAGGTTCGTGACATTGTACAGGAAGCAGCAATCTGCACCATCCCAAAGAAAAAGAAATGCAGGAAAGTGAAGTGGCTGTCTGATGAGGCTTTACAAATAGCTGAGGAAAGAAGGAAAGCAAAAGGCAAAGGTGACAAGGAAACATTTACCCAACTGAATGCAGATTTCCAGAGAACAGCAAGGAGAGATAAGGAGGCTTTCCTGAATGAACAATGCAAAGTAATAGAGGAAAACAATAGAATGGGAAGGACTAGAGATCTCTTCAAGAAAATGGGAGAAATCAAGGGAACGTTCCGTGCAAAGCTGGCCATGATAAAGAACAATAAATGGTAGAGACCAAACTGAAGCAGAAGAGATTAGATAGAGATGGCAAGAATACACAGAAGAACTATACAGGAAGGACCTCAATGTCCTTGACAACCACAATGGTGTGATCACTGACCTTGAGCCAGACGTCCTGGAGTGTGAAGTCAAATGGGCCTTAGAACACATTACTAACAACAAAACTAGTGGAGGTGATGGTATCCCAGGTGAGCTATTCAAAGTCTTAAAAGATGATTCTGTTAAAGTGCTGCACTTCATATGCCAGCAAAATTGGAAAATGCAACACTGGCCACAAGATTGTGGGCTGGCCAAGGAATGTTCAAACTATCACACAGTTGCACTCATTTCACACACTAGCAAGGTCATGCTCAAGATCCTACAAGCTTCATTTACTACGCTAAAGTCTTTGATTGTGTGAATCACAACAAACTATGGCAAGTCCTTAAAGAGATGGGAGTACCAGACCACTTCACATGTCTCCTGAGAAACCTGTATGAGAGTCAAGAAGTGAAAGTTAGAACCAGATATGGAACAACTGATTGGTTTAGCATAGGAAAAGGAGTACAACAAGGATGTATATTGTCACCCTGCTTATTTATATACAGAGTACATTATCTGAAATGTTGGCCTGGATGAATCACAAGCCAGAATTAAGACTGCCGGGAAAAACGTCAACAACTTCAGATATGCAGATGATACCACTCTAAAGGCAGAAAGTGAAGAGGACCTCAGGAGCCTCTTGCTAAGAATGAAAGAGGAGAGCGCAAAAGTTGACTTGAAACTCAACAGCAAAAAAACTAAGATCATGGCATCCAGCCCCATCACTCCTTGGCAAATAGAAGGGGAGGTCATGGAAGCAGTGACAGACTTCAAATATCTGGGATCCAAGATCACTGCAGATGGTTACTGCAGCCATGAAATTAAAAGAGGTCTGCTAATTGGGAGGAAAGTGATGGCAAACCTAGACAGCATAATAAAAAGTAGAGACATAACTCTGCCAACAAAAGTCTGTATGGTCAAAGCAATGGTATTCCCAGAAGTAATGTATGGTTGCAAGAGTTAGACCATAAGGAAGGCTGAGTGCCAAAGAATAGATGCTTTTAAATTATGCTGCTGGAAGAAGACTCTTGAGAGTTCCTTGTATTACAAGGAGATCAAATCAGTCAGTCCTAAAAGAAATCAACTCTGACTGTTCCCTGGAAGGCCAGATACTGAGCTGAAGCTCAAATATTTTGGCCACCAAATGAGAAGGGAGCACTCACTGGAGAAGACTCTGATGCTGGGAAAGATTGAAGGTCAAAGAAGAAGGGGACAGCAAAGGATGAGATAGTTAGACAGTGTTATCGATGCAACGAACATGAAATTAAGCAAACTCTGGAGGCTGGCGGAAGACAGGAGGGCCTGGCGTGATGTGGTCCATGGGGTTGTGAAGAGTCAGACTCGACTGTGCGATTGAACAACAACAAAATAGGTAATGCTTGAGTCAGATCTTGAGTGGCAAATTTCCAATTGCCTATCCCTACTGATTTTTACAACAGCACTCCAAAGGAATTAAAGTGACACACACATACATACAAGGGCGTAGACTTTCCAATTTCCCAGGGGGGGCTGGGGCTGGGCCAGAGGCATTGCTGTGCTAGGTCCTTAAAAGAACCGAGGCCCAGTGACATCATAGGGAGGAGCCAGTGACATCACAAGCCATTGTCACTATTTATGGAGGCGGAGCCATGTGGCATTCCTGGCTCCTATTATCTCCAGTGGGCCTTCAAGTCTCTCCCATTGTTTGTAATGGGCAATCCTGTCATTTCTTTTATACATCCCAGTTAGTTGTCCCTTTGAAACTGTACCACACGTATAGAGTGTACATTCCTTGCCAATGTTCCTTCTGGACTGCACACAGGGCAAAAGGAAATTTTAAAAGGCCTCTGATCTGCATGCCAATCAAGGATAATGATGTGTGGCATAAACATGAGTTAAGTGTTAAGTGTTCTCCCTGGATGGTGTACATACCAAGAACATATCTGTTGCCATTTCCCTCTCTTCCTGCTCACCACTCGGGGAAACAAAAGCCCTGTTTACATATTACAGTGAACATATGTACATCTTGCATGGACATATGTTGTTAGAAAGAGGTAATATACTTTTGCATTACAAATAAAAGCAGCCCGCCTGCATCCTTTCCCCTCCCCGCCAGCCCCAATGGCTCAGAAACAAAGCACGGCATGGGCAAAATCCTCTGCAGAGAACCCTGGAGAACCACTGCCAGTCTGAGCAGACAATGATTACACTGATGGACTGATGGTAGAGAGACCATGCTTTGCGTGCCAAAGGATAAAGGTTTAAACTGAGGAGGTCTAAGAGAACAGCTGTTGGAAAGGATCTTTCTCTGTCTGAGCCTGTAGAGCTCACCTGCATCAGAGCACACCATGCTGAAGTAGATGGACCAATGGCATGAAGACCAGTGTGGACTGAGGAGACCCATGTTCAGATCTACATTTTGCATGACACTCGGTGATACTGGGACAGTTAGATTTGAGTCCAGGAGCAGATTAGAGACCAACAAGAGTTTCAGGGAATAAGCTTCCAAGAATCAAAGCCCCCTTCATCAGGCTGGGTGATATTACCATTGTTGTGAGGTCAATATAAGGGAAGGGAGACTGGAGGAAGGGTGGAATAAAGAGGGGATTGACAGACAACATGTGAGCAGCAGAGTCCATTGGGATGGAAGAGGATTTTACAGGAAAAAAATAGCACCAACTGATGTGACCAAGAACACAGATCTTCCCAAACTAAAACATCATAAATTATAGCCTGAACATGAACCTATATTGTAATGCATTAAGTGATGTAGCAGTGGTGACAAAACCTCTAGTGGCATTTAGTTGAACTTCCTGGACAGACAGATGTATTTTCGGTTGCCACTGGCCAAACTGGTCTAACTTTAGAGAGTTGGGACAAGCAGCAAGGCTTGAGAAAGGGGATGTAGATCCATGGTTATAGAAAAGAAGGGGGCTAGGAACTGAGAAAGCAAAGCAGTCCAAATGAAGCACAACATAGAAAGCTGTACATAGTTGAGAGGAATTAGAAAGGAATGGAGATGCACAGTTGGTGTGAAGTACATTTGAGAAATTATAGAAACAGCATGGAAGTTTCTTAGTTGGGGTTAGCTACAATGCTATTGCAAGGTCCACAGAAACCTGTATGACATTTTCAGACATTCTTTCTCAGTGTCCTCAGGATTGGACTATAAAGAGCTCTATTCAAATCCTTAACCACTGAGCTTGCTAATACTTTCTCTTCTTTCAGTTCCTTAGATCAATTTGCCCAATCCCCCATCAAACTCAAATCTTATTGGCTCTTGCAACTATGAGTAAATTATTATTACACTTCTATCACATGGCTTTTTCCTAATGATTGTGGCTTCCAAGAATAGGTTGAAGATGATTGCCTGGGAAGCACCCACACAGCACCATGCCATGGACCCAGATGGCTCAGGTTAGCCTGATCTCATCAGATTTTGGAAGCTAAGCAGAGTCAGCTCTGACTAGTATTTGGATGGGAGATCTCCAAGGAATACCAGGGACATGATGCACAGTCAGGCAATGGGAAATCATCTTTGAATGTCTGTTGCCTTGAAAATCCTACAGGGTTACCATGAGTTGGCTATGACTTGCTAGCATTTTACATCACACCAGGGCAAGTGCGCTTTAATGCCCAGAACCATTTGGGCAAGGTGTAATGTATAACTACTGTCAGTAGCATGAGATGGACCCACAGCTCAATTGGCTCTCATATCACTGCCATAGCATACAAAATAGTAAAACACTCAGTAGCACCTTTAGGACTAACAAACTGTATTGTAGCATAATTATTACTGTAACACAAGAAAGACACACAAACTTTTCCAATCTCACTTCAGTGCCAGTTCCAGTCCTCAAACTCACAGAGAAACCCAAACACTCTCATTTTTGGTAGAATGACACCCCTCCCTCCTCCACCTGGGTGGTTTGGCAAATGTAAGCCAATGCCAGAGGTTTGCATGCACCAAGTCACACAGCAGAACCAGAGCTTCCAATTTCAGCACTGGAGCTAGGGATGCCAGCCTCCAGGTGGGACCTGGGGATCCCCTGGAATTACAGCTCATTGCCAGTCTAAAGAGATCAGTTTTCCTGGGGGGGAAATGATTTTCTGGAGGGTGGACTCTATGGCATTGTGCCCCACTGAGGTCCCCGTCCTCCCCAGACTCCATTCCCAAATCTCCAGGAGTTTCCTAACCTGGATTGGGCCACCCTCCCTCATCCCCCAGAGGTGGCCAGGGGTACCTGGCAATCCTAACTGGGGCTATTTTAGCAAGGGAGAGGGGGAAGCTGGGGAGAAAAACATATAGATTGGGAGAGAGAAATGAAAGACAGAGGGAAGGGAAGTGAAGAAAGTCATACTGGAAGGGAAGCAGTCTGGAGTGGGGGTGGGGAAGCTGCCCAGCATTTCCAGCTCTCACACATCTCAAGGGAAAGGGAAAGAGAAACAGAAAGAGAGAGAGGGACAGAAAGTGCAGCCCCCCCCCCCGATTACAGGAGAAAGTGAGCCCAGGATTTTCTGTATCCTGGAGCAATGTGCTCCGTGCAGCACAAGGGTTCCTGGGTTTTGTTTTCTCCTGCAGCCCAGTTTAAACTGGACTGCAGGAGAAAGCAAGCCACTCACTGATGGCAGGGGCAACCAGAGGCCACAGCAGGGCCCCCCACCTTCCCCCTCCCTCCATTCTTGCCCAGCTCCCCTCCCCAATCCTCCATCCTCCCCACTAAGTGGCAGCCAGGCACATTCTTATGCTGGCTCTCCCACCTCCCCTGCTTGGACTTGCAGGATGGCTGGGTGGGTGAAGCCCTGGGCTCCCACCCAACCCACCCCACCCCACCCCACCTGAAACAATCCCCCACTCCTTACACCCCCACCTACTTACCCTTCAGGCTGGTGGCGGCAGCAAGCAGAGGCAGCATGTGCTGCCTCGAAGCCAGCCTCCACGTGCAGCTCTCCACGTTGAACTGAGCGGGGCTGCTGGGAACTGTGGGTGGAGCTTAGCTTCCAGGAGGAAACAAGCCCCCACCCCCTTGACTTCCCTCCCACTCCTAGCCCAGCCGAACAGTCTCAGAAAGCGGAGGGGAAAACCCTCCGCTTTCAAAATGGGGTGAAGGACGGGAGGGGGGTAGAAAGGCTCTGGCTGACACCAGTTGCCTCCGGGGAGGGCTCAGTGCTTTCGGGGGAGGCTTGAGCTCCCCAGCCCCCCTGAAGATGACGCCTATGCATACATAGTGATAAGTAATGAACACATATAAAATATAAAGGAGAGGACAGAATTGCATTTGGGCGAATATTATATTTTAAGCATGAGACTGATGTTGACTTAATATTTTCAGTTCTACTGTAACCTTAATGTGTCACTGGTCGAAAACTCTCTTGTGGTTCTCAGAGACAGTTTGGCTGAAAGCTGAATGACGACAAGGCTTTCCTTTCCCTATTCCCTCACCACGAGTTTTCAGCAGCCTTTACTGACACAAGGTGGGAACTAAGAGTTTTTCTTTCATTTCCCTATTAATTTGTGGTAGATCTGCACAAAAAATGACTACATAATAACATTTATTTAATGTGGTTATTGTTCAAATGTTTCATTTTTATGTGGAAAATGGGAGAAGTGTGCTCAATAATATTATAAGCTGAACCTTTGACACCTCAGCCTTCAGCATCTGAAGAAGCATTTTATGAATGTCAGTATGTGACAACAGCCCAATCTGCATCTAGCATTTTTTCTGCTGTTTTAGCAAACCTGTGGCTCAAAACCACATTCAAATACCCCAGGCCAAAGCCATTCTGACTGCAGAGTCACCCCTGAATGGCCATAAAACAGCCATAAATCTATGCAGAAGGTTCGATAAAACTGAGAGATCAAAGGAAGTGAAAGTGGCATGCAGTCTGGACATTGCCATAAAATCTGACAATCAATCCAAGTGAAAGTGGCATGCAATGTAGAGGGGAATTTCGGTTTCAGTGTGGGTTTGGTAAAACAGCGGAGCAAATGTTAGATGCAGATTGGGCCAACAACAACAAACAAGGAAATGAATCCCAAAGCAGGCAACAATGGGAAGAAGAAAGTAAGTTGGATAATGTATTTGGGCCAAAGTTCTTCATAAAAGCACTAGGGAGATTTCAAGTTGTCTTCAATCATGAAATTGCATTCTGGTCAATTTTCCCAAAGAAAGATCATTCTTTGTTGCATTGGATGCACACATTACAGTTTAAAAGTAGGGTGAACATTTGTGTTGTGGAGTATGTGTTTATAAAAAGAAAATTAATTTATCTTTGTTCTTCACACATATCTATGAGTATGTGCCTAGAGTCTATGATACATAGAATCTATGAATATATGAATTTGTGTATAGAACAAAGATGAATTTTCAGAAATGGCTTGAAGAAAACAGTATACCGAAAAGACCAAACTGCCAAAACTTCTGGAACATGTGTCATTTCCAAAGTCACTTGGAACTGATGAGATTTTTACAGGCTAAAGGCTTTTCAGTTTCAACATGATATTAAATTCTGTGTTTTTGAAACTGAAATTCTATGGTGTAATAAGAAAAACTGGGAATTCTTTTAGCAGTAGCTAAAATACTTATTGGGGGCTACAGTGGCTCAGAGGTTAAGATGCTGAACTGCAGACCAGAAGGTCTGTAGCTCAGCAGTTGAAGACCCTAGTGTCGCATGACAGAGTGAGCTCCCGTCTCTGGCCCCAGCTCCTGCCAGCCTAGCAGTTTGAAAGCAAGAAATTGCAAGTAGATAAATAGTTAGCACTTTGGTGGGAAGGTAACAGCATTCCGTGCACCTCCACATTTAGTCATGCTGGCCACATGACCATGAAGAAGTCTTCAGACAGCACTGGCTCTGTGGCTTGGAAATGGAGATGAACACTGCTCCCTAGAGTCGGATTCAACTGGCTTTTGAGCAAGGGAAACCTTTACCTTTTTAAAATACTTATTACTAATAAAAACATAGAAGGCCAAGAATCTGAACATAAAATCACAGATGAATAAACTTTGGCAAATACTGAACTTTCCAAGAGGAGAAAACTCGTGCACATCTGAGATATAGGAGGCAATTCTATCTTTCATATATGCTTGCAGGGTTTTTTTCTTCAAAACATTTCTATCCTAATTTCCTTGTTCTCAAGGCAGTGAACAATGGAGCAACCAAGTTGTAAGGACATAAATAGTCCAATTAACAAAATTAAAGCAGATTAAAATATACAAATTACCAATTTAACAATGTTTAGCTTTTAAACACATAAAAACAGCACACTCCTAGCTAAATCTGCTGGAACAATTTATCTAATATTCTCTGGAATAAGACTGCCTCCTAAATGCAGTAAGTGGAGGGACCCTCTTTACGCAATCTGGCAAGCCATTTCAGACTGGGACCACCATGGACATGACCCCATGATCTCACTGTAGCCATATACTTTAAGGAGTATACTGTCTAAAGAGCATAAATGGTACACAGGAGTATACTGGAAAATCTGGTTCAAGCAATATGAGGGCCATAGGCTCTGACAGACTTTCAAGATAATGATCAGCATTTTGATTTGGATCCTGAGGCAAGCAGGGGTCTTTTGGGGGGAAGCGCACTGGAACACAGCTCTGGGAACTCAGGAGCCAAGCCCCGCCCCCAGCTGGCGTCCCCGGAGTCTTTCAGACAGCCGAATGTCAATTTCAGCCCCATTATATCCTATGGACCATTGAAGTCAATGGCGAAAACATAGGGTATATTTTGGGGGCTGGAGGAGGGGTTTGAGGGAGAGGCTCCAAACTCACAGAGTAGCTGATGCAGCCTCTCCCCAAGATACCCACCAAGTTTTAAGAACATTGGATCAGGGGTCCAATTCTATGGGCCCCTAAACAGGTTGCCCCTATTCCCTTCATTGTTCTCTATGGTGGGAAAAGAGTAACCCCTCCAGCCCCCAGAATATACCCTATGTTTTCACCATTGACTTCAATGGTCCATAGGATATAATGGGGCTGAATTGCTGCCAAATTTCTTTCATTCCCTCCTTTCTTTCTCTCTTTTTCCTCCTTCTTCTCTTCTCTCTTTCTTTCTTTCTTTCTTTCTTTCTTTCTTTCTTTCTTTCTTTCTTTCTTTCTTTCTTTCTTTCTTTCTTTCTTTCTTTCTTTCTTTCTTTCTTTCTTTCTTTCTTTCTTTCCCACCTTCTTCTCTTCTCTTTTTCCTCCTTTCCCTGTTTCCCTCCTTCTTCCCTCTCTTTCTTTCCCTCCCCTTTCTGTCTCTTTCTTTCCCTCTTTCCTTCCTTCTTTCCTTCTCTCTACTCTCTCTCTTCCTTCCCTCTTTCCTCCTTCTGTGGCCCAACTCTCATGAGAAGGAGTTTAAACTTTAAACCCCTTCTCTCTTAGCTCCCCTCCCAAACCAGCTGGGAAAGGGAAGGGGAGGCTTTGAAGATGCCTCCCCACCTTTTGCTTCCCCTTCTGACATCACTTCCGGTGATGTCAGGGGGCGTGGCATATGCTAATAGCCTAATAGCTCATATGCTAATGAGCTCCTGCAGCTGTTTTTCTATGAAAAGACCCCTGGAGGCAAGTATATAGCCAGTGCATTTGATGCAACACTGGATTTATGTATTCCAAATGTCAGACTCCAGAGAGGAGTCCTGTGAAAAGTACTGAGGCCAGAGACTCAGCATAGTGAATCAGCTCTTGTTTATTAGGTTACATCAGGATGAAAGATAAATGGGCCAGTAAGTGCCCGGCTTATATACGTGCCCCACACCACACACACACACACACACATCACCCGTGATTGGCCTTATTTACACATCTACAATTCAATAGGGCCACTTTTGGATCCAGGCGAGCCCATAGGTGCACCTTCGGATCTGAAGTGGCTATTGTCTTTGGAGCAAAGCTCTGAGGTTTGTTGGACCACATGATCAGACCACCCCATATCAGCCATCTTATTCCAGTTAATACACAACACCCCTCCCCCCATAGTTCAGGCGTTCCTGCAAATATAGTCCTTCAAGTACTCGGGGCACCGCCACTCCCGAATTGACCTGCACAGTTCTGGAAGAGGACAGTCGGGGATGTACTGAGTCGGCTCTGGTGGAACTGGTGGCTTGGGGGCTGCCACAGGTGAAGCGTTGTCAGGGTGTCTGGGTGCGGAAGATGCCCCGGGGGAAGGGGTGTCTGATGGTTCGCTGCTTGGCACATTGGCTTCCAGCTCGGCCTCCATGTCCCCAGGTTCATCTAAGGGCAGCAGCCAGTGGCGGAGCTGGTCCATGTGTCTCCACAGTAGCTCTCTGTCTTCCGTGTAGACCTCATAAGATAGAGGTCCCATCACTCGGACCACTCGTATGGGGATTCGGGGTGGCCCATGTGCATAATTGCAGGCATACACGGGGTCCTCCAGGAAGAACCCCCGTGGGGCAGTCTGTACTTCTACTCCTGGGGTATGGTCCAGCACCCGGTCCAGGTGTAAGCAGTCCAGCCAGGTCATCAAGCACCTGCCCATGAGTATTTCTGCGGGAGAGCAGTCAGTGATGGTGTGGGGGGTTGTCCTCTGGCCAAACAGAAAAGTGGCTAACCTGTAGTCACAGTCCCTGTGGACAATCTGCTGCAGTGCCTCTTTCATCTTTCTCACCATCTGTTCCACCTGGCCATTGGTGGCCAGGTGAAAGGGGGCAGAGCGGGTGTGCCAAATCCTGTAGTACCTCACAAAGTCCCCAAACTCAGCTGATGTGAAGGCTGCTCCTTTGTCAGAGACCAGCATGTCAGGGATGCCGTGGGTACTAAACACCTTCCACAGGGACTTGATGGCAGCCCAGGATGACTTCAAGCCATTTGGAGAAGGTGTCTACTAAAATAAAGAAGATTTGCCCCTGGAATGGGCCAGCGAAGTCCAGGTGAAGGCGAGCCCAGAGCTTGCTGGAGGACACCCATGCGCACACCGGGGGGGGGGCTGGCCATGTCTCCTGGCAAGTCTGGTAGCGTTTGACAAGGTCCTCTATCTCCCCATCCAAACCTGGCCACCAGACATAGCTCTGCGCAAGGGACTTCATTCGCATGATCCTCAGGTGTATCTTGTGTAGAGCTGCAAGTGTGCATTTGCACAGGGGAGTGGGGATCACTACCCTACTACCCCACAAGAGGCACCCTTTGTGGGCGGACAACTCATCCCAGTGGGACGAGAAGGCTACGAAGTCCGGGTCCACTTTCCCTGTGGACCAGCCCCTCCCCACCCAGTCCAGCACCCAGGAGAGGATGCGGTCCTTACCGGTGTGTTTGGCCACTTCGTGTATCTGGACTGGATGGTTGGGCAGGTCCTCTAGCAGCAGGACCTGGTGTGCTGGTGCCGGGTCTGGGTCACAGCTGGGAAGGGGAAGGCGTCTCTGGGCGTCCACATGGCCCATGGACTTACCTGGCTGGTGCAGCAGGCTGTATGACAACATCATCTGAGGTGTTTGATGATCCAGGGCCAGGAGACTCAAGAGCGGCTTGTGATCGGTGAGTATGGAGAAGGAACAGCCATAGGGTAGTGATGGAATTTTTTACCTCTACCACGATGGCCAATGCCTCCTTGTCGATCTGTGCGTAGTCACACTCGGCCAATGACAAGGTTCGGGAATAAGCCACTGGCACGTCGCGGCCATCTGGGAGGCAGTGGCCCAACACAGCCCCCACCCTGTAAGGCGAGGTATTGCATGCGAGGACCACAGGAAGGGACTCATTGAAGTGAGACAAGACAGAGTTTGAGAGGAGGAGGCCCTTGACCTTGGAAGGCTGTGCCATGCCGTGGGCCCCAAGCCCATTGAGCCTTTTTATCCAATAGGCAGTGGAGGGGCTCAGCCACAGCCGCATTATGGGGGAGAAAGGGATGATAAAAATTAAGGAGACCTAAGAAAGCCTGCAGTTCGGTCTTAGAGGCAGGGGTTGGGTTTGCCTTTATTCTGTCCTGGGTTGTGTGGATGCCACTTGCGTCGACCTGGAACCCAAGGAAGTCCACATGAGGCACCCCGAGGATGCATTTTTCTCACTTCATTTTTAGTCCTGCTTCGCTGAAATGGTGAAGCACTGCCCGCAAGTGATCTGTGAAGACGTCTGCTGATGTCACCGAGATCAGAATGTCATTGAAGAAGGGCTGTACTCCGGGAATTCCCTTAAGCAACGTGTTCATTAAGTTTTGGAGTATTCCCGGAGCCACACTCACCCCAAATTGCAACCTCTGCACCTTAAAAGCCCCCCTGTGAGTGACAATGTTCTGGGCTTTGGCTGTGGCATTGTCCACTGGCAACTGCTGGTAGGCTTGCACCAGATCCATCTTCCCAAAAATTTTGGCCCTGGCTAGGGACATGAGCACATGGCTGACCACTGGCATGGGATATGCATGGTCTTGCAACACCTTGTTAATTGTGCATTTATAGTCCGCACAAATCCTGATATCCCCATTTGGTTTGACCAGTGTGACTATTGGCATTTCCCACCTCCTGTGTGGGACCAGTTCTAGGACCCCCTGGCTGACCAGGCGATCCAGCTCTGCCTCGATTTTTGGATGGAGAGCCAACAGGGGGTGTCGACTTTTTAGGCAGATGGGGCACACCACAGGGTCGGGCTTCAGAGTTACTGGCAGCCCAGAGTACCTTCTGAGTGCGCCGTCGAATACTGCGGGGAATTCCTGGCACACATGCCTCACTTGGTTGATCCCATTTACCGCCAACCCCAGGGCATCAAACCAGGCAAGGTCCAGTAGATTGGTGAGAGGGGCCTGTACTACAACCAGTTCCAAGAGACCCTCAAAAGCCCTGTATTTCACCCTGAACTGGCCCAGCCCCTTAATCACTACTGGGTTTCTCTGAAAGTCTCTTAACTTGAGACTGGTAGCCTCTAGCAGCAGACCCCCATTAGGGCACAGCTTCCTGACAGTCTCCTCAGAGATAATGGAAAGGGATGATCCCATGTCTAGCTCCATTTTGCAGGGGTGCCCTCTATCAATACAGTCACAGTCAGTTTGTGGGCGGACTCCTGGGGCAAGTAATGTACCTGGTTCTGGTGAATGGTGAAGCTGCGGTCCCCAGTCCCTTGGTGCGTGGAGGTGCCCTTGGCATTCCATGAATGGCAGGTGTGGGCAATGCGCCCCTGCTTCCCACACATCTGGCAAAGGTCTCTCAGAACTGGCAGGTCTTCCTCTTGTGTGGATCCCCACAGCTGGTGCACAGCGTGGACCCGGGTAGCTTGGTGACATCCCTTGTCACAGGATGGAGGGCTGACGAGTGGCTTTTGCATGTGCTGGGCCATTTGTGAGGCTTCACCTGATGGGCTTCCTCATTCAATATGTTGGATTCTGACGCCAGTCTGGCCTGGTAGGCGGAGTCGGCCTGTCGGTCTCGTTGCAACTTCTCGAAGGTGGTCGCTGTCTGGAGTGCAGTGTCCAGTTTTAGGTCTGCCTGGGTGGTGAGTTTCTGCCACAACTTTGGATCATTGACTCCCCACAGGAACTGGGTCAGTAGAGTGTCCTCGAGGGAGGGGAACTCACATTCGCTGGCGAGGCAGTGGAGGTCGGCGAGGAATTCTGCTGTCAGCTCTCCTGTCTTCTGAGTTCAGCTGATGAAGTCCATCTGGACAGCCCACGTCGAGGGTTTCAGAGCATAGTAATTGGTCAGGGTGGTGACCAACTCATCGTAGGTCACAGTTTCCAGCATCTTTGGCATGACAAGGTTCTGTGCCAGTCAGATGGTGGCGACGCCACACGTGCTCAGCAGCCATGACCTCTTTGAGTTCAGCATCAGTTACTCCCTGGATATTCAAGAAGTGTTTCAGCTGTATTTGGGATGGGTAGGGTCGAACGCTGATAGGTGTTGTCCCGGAGCAGAAGCCATGATTTGTTGTGGTAGCGGCTGTGCAGAAGCCGGTTGCAGTGACACAGTGGCTGTGGTCTGTGGCTCACCGGTGGGAGCAGTGCATGGCGGGGAGTCCTTGGCCTCTGTGGTGGTCGCCGGTGCAGTGCTCGTGGTCGTGGTGGAGTCAGGCTTGCTCACAGGTTCCCACCTTCATTGCCAGTGAAAAGTACTGAGGCCGGAGACTTAGCATAGTGAATCAGCTCTTATTTATTAGGTTACATCAGGACGAAAGATAAACAAGCCAGTAAGTGCCCAGCTTATATGCATGTCCCACACCACACACACACACACCCATCACCCGTGATTGGGCGTATTTACACATCTACAATTCAATAGGGCTACTTTTGGATCTGGGCAAGCCCATAGGTATGCCTTGGGATCCAAAGTGGCTATTGTATTTAGAGCGAAGCTCTGAGATTTGTTGGATTGCATGGTCAGGTCACCCCATGGCAGCCATCTTATTCCAGTTAATACACTACATCCTGCTGTTGCATTTTACACCAAGTGGAGTTTCTGAGAGATCTTCAAAGGTAGTCCAGTCTGGAGATTACAGTAGCATGAATCACTGCAGATAGGTCAGCAGGATCTAGATAAGGGGTCAGCTTATAAACTAGATGTAATTGAAAATGGCACTCCTAGCAATAGCATTTAACTACTAATCTATTAAGAGGGCCTGGTCTAGTAACACTCCAAGGCTGCAGTCACACACACTAAATAATCCACTATCAATCCGCTTTCCTACTGGATTTTGCCAGTATTGAAAGTGGATTATTTAGTGTGTGTGACCGCAACTCCAGGCTGTTAACTTCATCTACCATGGAAAACTTAACCACATCTAAGTCTGGTACATGAACACTACTGTATGTTTCCAAAATATGATTTATGTATTAATTTTCATAAGTGTTTTTCATTTTATAAGCAAATATGAATATTCAATTATATTAAGAGACCATTATAAATAGTGTGTGTGTGTATAAGGTAGGTGCTATTTTTCATAAACTTAAGTACGCTGCAAAAATTCTGTCTTCAATGTTCATATTTTTAAACTGATTTTAAAAAATGTTCTCTCTTATTAAATTATTCCCACCTTAGCTTCAATCTGATTGTGTTTTGAGTGACAGAAAGGGTGTATGTGAACATAAGAACATAAGAGAAGCCAATGTTGGATCAGGCCAATGGCCCATCCATTCCAACACTTTGTCACACAGTGGCCAAAAATACCAGGTGCCATCAGGAGGTCCAGCAGTGGGGCCAGGACACTAGAAGCCCTCCCACTGTTGCCCCCCTTTCCCCAAGCACCAAGAATACAGAGCATCACTTGCCCCAGACTGAGAGTTCCTATCTATACCCCACGGCTAATAGCCACTGATGGAACTCTGCTCCATATGTTTATCCATTCCCTCTTGAAGCCGCCCATGGTTGTAGTCACCACCACCTCCTGTGGCAGTGAATTCCATGTATTAATCACTCTTTGGGTGAAGAAGTACTTCCTTTTATCCATTCTAACCCGACTGCTCAGCAATTTCATTGAGTGCCCATGAGTTCTTGTATTGTGAGAAAGGGAGAAAAGTAATTTCTCTATCTGTTCTATCCTATGCATAATTTTTTAAACCTCGATCATGTCACCCCTCAGTCATCGTTTCTCCAAGCTAAAGAGCCCCAAATGCTTTAACCTTTCTTCATAGAGAAAGTGTTCCAACCCTTTTATCATTCTCATTGCCCTTTTCTGCACTTTCTCCAGTGCTATAATATCCTTTTTGAGGTGTGGTGACCAGAATTGTACACAGTATTCCAAATGAGGTCGCACCATCGATTTATACAGGGGCATGATGATACTGGCTAATTTGTTTTCAATTCCCTTCCTAATAATCCCCAGCATAGTATTGGCCTTTTTTATTGTAGTCACACACTGTCTCAACATTTTCATTGAGTTATCTACTGTGACTCCAAGATCTCTCCCTCTGCCAGTTCGGACCCTATCAACGTGTATTTATAGTTAGAATTTTTGGCCCCAGTGTGTATCACTTTGCACTTGGCCACATTGAACCACATTTGCCATTCTGATGCCCACTCACCCATCCTTGACAGTGCCTCACAAGCCTCCCTGGTTTTCATCACCCTGAACAATTTCACTTCATCAGCAAATTTAGCCACTTCACTGCTTACTCCACAAATTTAGCCACTTCACTGCTTACTCCCAACTCATTAATGAACAAGTTAAAAAGCACTGGACCCAGTACTGATCTCTGTGGTACCCCACTGCTTACCACCCTCCACTGAGAAAATTCCCAATTTATACTCACTTTCTGTTTCCTATTAATTAGCCAGTTTTTGATCCACAAGATGACTTGTCCTTTTAATCCCATGACTATTGAGTTTACTTAGGAGCCTTTGATGGGGACCTTTATCAAAAGCGTTCTGGAAGTCAAGGTAAATAATATCTATTGGGTCCCCCTTGTCCACATGTTTGTTCACTCTCTCAAAGAACACTAACAGGTTAGTGAGACAAGATCTTCCCTTACAGAACCCATGCTGAGTCTGCCTCAATAGTTTTTGTTCATCAATGTGCCTACTAATTCTTTCCTTAATAACAGTTTCCACCAACTTACCCGATATTGACGTCAGACTGACCAGCCTGTAATTTCCTGGATCTCCTCTGGAACCCTTTTTAAAGTTGGGAGTGACATTAGCTACCTTCCAGTCCTCAGGAATGGAGGCAGATTTTAATGA
>JAPDNY010000687.1:0-27258 GCA_029375565.1 Gekko gecko
CTTTTCTTGCTTTTTTAATTTCCTGCTTGTGGGGAGAGGGGTATAAATTGAATTAATAATAAAATAAAATACTGGCATTAAAGTCGTGAGTAAGCAATCTGACTCCTGCATAAATTAGTTTGCTCTGAGCTAAGACAAAAATTTATGAGCTAGAGGCTAAAAAACTGAGCTAGCTCACACCAACTCAGCTTAGAGGGAACACTGGTCACCACTGCTGCCAGGTCAACCTTTTACCACCTTTGGCTGGTCAGGCAACTGGTTCCGTACCTCACCTCCCAGTACTTAGCTACAGGTCACTTCCAGGCTGGATTACTATAATTTGCTCTTTGCAGGGCTGCCCTTGAACCTGATCCAGAAACTGCAGCCAGTGCAAAATGTGGTGGAATGCCTGCTGATGGCAACATACAGGGGTCTTTTGGGGGGGGAGCGCACTGGAGCACAGCTCCGGGAGCTCAGGAGCCAAGCCCCGCCCCCAGCCGCCATACCCGGGGAGTCTTTCAGGCAGCCGAATGTCAATTTCAGCTCCATTATATCCTATGGGCCATTGAAGTCAATGGTGAAAACATAGGGTATATTCTGGGGGCTGGAGGGGAGGGGTTTCAGGGAGAGTCTCCAAACTCACAGTGTAGCTGATGGAGCCTCTCCCCAAGATACCCACCAAGTTTCAAGAATATTGGATCAGGGGGTCCAATTCTATGGGCCCCAAAACAGGTTGCCCCTATTCCCTCCATTGTTCTCTATAGTGGGAAAAATAACTTGTTTTCCCATCATAGAGAACAATGGAGGAATAGGAGCAACCTGTTTGGGGGCCCATAGAGTTGGACCCCCTGGTCCAATGTTCTTGAAACTTGGTGGGTATCTTGTGGAGAGGCTCCACCAGCTATCCTGTGAGTTTGGAGCCTCTCCCTCAAACCCTCCCCTCCAGCCCCCAGAATACTACCCTATGTTTTCACCATTGACTTCAATGGCTCATAGGATATAATGGGGCCGAATTGCCGTCCTTTCCTTCTCTTTTTCCTCTTTCCCTCCTTCTTCTCTTCTCTCTTTCTTTCTTTCCCACCTTCTTCTCTTCTTTTTTTTCCTTCTTTCCCTGTTTCCCTCCTTCTTCCCTCTCTTTCTTTCCCTCCCCTTTCCTTCTCTTTCTTTCCCTCTTTCCTTCCTTCTTTCCTTCTCTCTACTCTCTTTCCTCCTTCTGTGTCCCAACTCTAGTGAGAAGGAGTTTAAACTTTAAACCCCTTCTCTCTTAGCTCCCCCACCCAGACCAGCTGGAGAAGGGAAGGGGAGGCTTTGAAGATGCCTCCCCCCTTTGCTTCCCCTTCTGACATCACTTCCGGTGATGTCAGGAGGCATGGCATATGCTAATAGCCTAATAGCTCATTAGCATACCATATGCTAATGAGCTCCTGCTGTTCTTTTTCTACGAAAAGACCCCTGGCAACATATATTCAGGTACGCATTCAGCCGGTGTTGCACTAATCGAACTGGCTGCCAATTGACAACCAGGTCTGGTTCAAGGTTATGGTATTAACCTTTAAAGCCCTATGCAGCCAGGGATCAACATACCTTTGGGGCCGTCTCTCCCCTTATGTGCCCCAGGGAGCTTTATGCTCTGCAGAGCAACATCTCCTGGTAGTCCCCAGCCTGAAAGACATTCACTTATTTTTTATTTATTTATTTATTATTCAACTTTCTATCCCGCTCACCCCCTAAGGGCTCTGAGCAGCTTACATATATATATTGGGTCCATTCCTAGCCTAGGGCCACATATGTGCAGGGGGAGGTGGATATCCTACCAGGCACCCCTATTCTGTAGCAGATCTTCTGTTGTGAAGGGGACAGTCCGGCGGCGACCTCTCTCTCCGGTGCTGGTCTTTTGTTATTCTGGTCTCCGGCGCTGGTCTTTTGTTATGCAATTCCACCTTCCTGGCCCTTGCGAATCCACCTCCAGGCCGGATCCACTCCGCACTTTCACACCTGCTTCGCAGTGACCTCTGTCCACATCACGCTCCGGCCTGCTGCGTTGCTTTGCCTCTGCACCTCATCGGTCCGGCCTCCTTCCTACGCCTCCTCGCCTCGCTGCCTCGCCTCGCCAGCCACCATGTCTCCTCCACCGTCCATCGCCTCTGCCGTCCGTTGCTCTCCACCGTCACTGCTACAGGGGCGGGTGCCCCCCTGCTCTAATAGCAGGTACCCCTTTTATCTAGTCACCCTTTAACGGGCTTTCGAACTGCTGGGTGAGCGGGAGCTGGGACTGGGACAAGGGCCAGGAGCTCACCCTGACCGCAGCAGGATTCGAACAGCCGAAGCTGTTTGAACAGATGTTAAGGCAGGCATTCCTTTACTGCCTGCGCCACCGCTCCCTCAACCAGGGCCAGGGCCTTTTCTACCTTGGTCCCGGCCTGGTGGAACATGCTCCCACTTGAAATCAGGGCCCTGTGGGACTTATTACAGTTCCACGGGGGCTGTAAAGTAGAGCTGTTCTGCCAGGCCTTTGGTTGAGGTAGCAGAAGTCTGACCATCTTGGCCTCCCCTGCTCGCACTGCCTGTAGTGCTTACAGTGCCCACTACAATTTGCCCTGCTCATAAGAACATAAGAGAAGCCAATGTTGGATCAGGCCCATCCAGTCCAACACTCTGTCACACAGTGGCCAAAAATACCAGGCGCCATTGGGAGGTCCACCAGTGAGGCCAGGACACTAGAAGCCCTCTCACTGTTGCCCCCCCCCCCAAACACCAAGAATACAGAGCATCACTTGCCCCAGACCAAGAGTTCCTATCTATACCTTGTGGCTAATAGCCACTGATGGACCTCTGCTCCATATGTTTATCCAATTTCCTGATGAAGCTGTCCATGCTTGTAGCCACCACCACCTCCTGTGGCAGTGAATTCCACAAAGGTCAACAGAACACCATCAGAAAATTGCTTGCTATTAACTACCACCTATGTTAGCATTATGCAGGAGGCACTATGAACTGCCTTGAATAGTTACCATCCCTCTGATTGGATTTAAACTCTAGGGTTGCCAGGTCCATCTTCATCCCCAGTGGGAGGTTTTGAGGGACATTCCCAGAGGGGCTGGGCATCCCCAACATGATGATGTCACATTGGGGGCATCCCCACCCCCCAGAATGCCCATAGCCACCCCTCTCCCTAACCTCCTGCAAGATTTAAAGGGCCTGCCAATTGGGTGAAGGGCCCTTTAAATCTTGCAAGAGGGGGAGAGAGAGAGGCAGCTGCCAGCTGTGCATGCAGTCTCCAGGCAATAACATTTGGAGGTCAGATGTGTGGGGTCAGTCCCTACCAGACAGAAACACTTAAAGAGACCCTTTAAGTGCTTCCAGACAACAGGGCCTGCACGCCCGATCTCCAAGTGGCAATGCTGCTTGGAGTTCAGGTGGGCAGGATTAGTCCCCGTTGGCCAGAAGCACTTAAATTCAGGCACACAACCCGCAGCCGCCCATCTCCCTCCCCTCTGCAGTATTTAAAGGGCCCTTTAGCTGTCAGTGGGAGGGCCCTTTAAATCTCTCAAGAAAGAAGGGAGATGGCTGGCTTTGTGTGTTCAGGCTTGTGGGTGGGGCTTCCTCTGCTGGCCAGCTGGCCAACAGCAGGTTGAAGCCCCAAATAGCGAGTAAACCCCTATCCGGCCCGGGTGTCTGGCAGCCCTATTTATATCTTATGTTTTAATGCTATTGTGTTTTCTTAATGAAATGTTTAATGAAATGTTGTGACCCACCTTGAGCCCACTTGTGGGGAGGGTGGGATATAAATCAAATGAAATAAATAAAAATAAATAAAACAAACCTGTGGTTCGGGAATCAAAAGTGGGTCAGGAAGCTTCTGCAAGTGGGTCACTGGCCAGCCCTCCCTAATAGCCACGCCCACCCTTTCCATTTCTCTTGTATTTGAGAAACCAAGATCTGATCCTGGAAACAGTATCTTCGATGTGATACATTAGTGGGGTTTTTCCCTTCTTCACTGTACATATAGGCTGATCAGGTAAAACATGTCTTAATGGTTACTAGAGTGAGTTTCTTAGAGTCACAGGGGGAATTAGAGGGGGTAATGGAGAAGAAGAGGGTGGTCAAAGGCTGGGCTGTCACCTCCACATGCAAAGGTTGTGTACGTCGGAATGCCGCTGGTTTAGGATTCATAGTGGGGGCAGCTGCACCCTTTGTGTGACCTTTGCTGGTTTCCCAAAAACATTTACTGAGCCATTGTAGAAAATGGAATGCTGAACTAGAGGGATGCCAGGGTCATAGTTTGGCTAGGGCCCCAAAAAATCTTGAATGGGTCACCATACCAAATAGATTTGGACTTGTGTGTCACCATAGAGAAAAGTCTGGGAACTTCTGTTCTATGGTAAATTTGCCATACAATTTCTGGTAATTGCGAGAGCTACCCTTTTCACTTCTGGGTACTCAAGGAATCATCAGGAAATCTATGGTCAAAACTTCTAGTAAGTGACACAGGCCAAATCTGTATGTTCATTTTTAAAGCAGTCTTGACGCTGTCTTTCTTTATACTGGTGTGATGCTTGTTTCAAAGTGATATGAAAAAATCTGCTATTTTTTTCTACTTGCTGGCCGGGAATGTTGTTGTTCTCCTCCCTCTTCTCTAGCAGGCCCAGCGTTTGCCAGCACCCATTAGCTTTACACAAGGCAATAAATTACTTAAGACAACAAGCCAACAAGCTATAAACTTCTCTTTACATTCAAAGAGAAGGATTTTCTCAGCTTTCAGTTTTGCCCAGCTTTTGGTTTAAACAAGAAAGCAAAAATAGCCAAAATAGCCAAAAAACTGGAAAGACCTGGTGTTTAGTTTGCAGAATGTATGTATATATGTAGAAGGGATCTTTATCTAACTTTTCAGGCAATATAAAAATCACAAAACAAGATAAAATAATTCACTCTTAGCTTGTCAAGCAAGGGAAAAGTTTCTTATATGGGCTGTCAGAAGGTAAACAGAGCAGATAAGCCTCCGATTAGTGCTTGGGGGGGGGCTTAGAGTGCTTTTAACCACATCCGGTTGAGCCAGAGAGAAGCCACAATCATGATGGAGACAAAACCATAGGGCAATAAAATAATGCAGACAGCAGAAATTATAACAGTGCAGTAGGAAAGTGAAACCTAAAGAGATGTGGACATCTTTTTTGGAGATGGAGCGAGAGTGTAGCCGAAGCAGTGGAAAATACCAATGCAGATTCCACCCAAGACCTTGTTTTTCCTTTTAATTTTTCTCCCTAGGACAATCACCCTCTCCTTTGGCCCCAGTTTCTGCCTGTTGATCAGCTGAGCATTAGCAGACAAGAAGTGCAATTGGCTGGAAGTCTCCAGCCATAAACAAACTAATGGAAACCCTAATGCCAGCTGAGCCACAGCCAAATAGGATCAGAAAGAGGGGATTGGAACTATGAACCTGTGAGTTGTGAAGGGGCAGTGTCCTGGTGTGAAAAATTAAAAAGAAAAATAAAGCCTTGGCTACTTACCAGAAGTCCTGACTATAGAGTTCCTGGTGATTCCTAGAGCTACCTGGAAGTGACAAGGGTAGCTCTACCCAGAAATGGGAACCTTAATGCCAGCTGAGCAACAGGCAAACATGATCAGAAAGGGGAAACTGCTAATATGAACCTGACCAACAGTTTAAAGTGGTCATCAGGCTGCTGCAGCACTTCCCCACTTCTGTTCACATCTTTTGACAAACCACAGGTGTCATTCATACTAGAATATTCAGCCTACCATTAAAGGAACGGGAATGATAGCAGAGCCATGCAACACTCCTTCCATCTGGATCTGAAGCAAGCAGAAAACAATGCACAGCACAAGACACAGTACCAAGCTGATGCGCCAATGCACACACTCGATGGAGGAGCTGCTACCCACTTCGGAACATGGGGGAGGAAAGCACAGCCCCTGCCACAGATATAAATAGCTGTCAGAGAAAGGATTGCAGCGGCTCCATCTCTACATTCAGAAAAGCAGAGAGTTGCCACATTAATTATCAAGTAATTTAGAAGCTGCTCAAATAAGAAGGGGAGCAAAACATACCAGGATAAAAATAACGAGGCTAACATACGAAGCTAGGCAAAGCTGCTGATTAAAACCTACCACCTGCCACCTAGAGTGGCACCTGGTATTGAGAGCAACCAGAATAGAAGCCTTGTGCTCAGCCTCAGCCTCAGAAATGTCACTCTGCTGGGTTTGCTCCCCCCCTCTTCGCTGCATTGTACAAGACAAATATGACCTGATGGGGGAGTGGAGATTTGGGGGAAATGTTGCTTTCAGATCAGAAGTCCAGATTCTGGGCCACTCGATCCAATTCGAAGCATCATTCAGGAAACAGCAGCCTCCACAGTGTGTGTGTGTGCACACGCACACACGCGAGCACTGTCAAGTTGCTTCCAACTTATGGACACCCTATGAATTAATAGCCTCCCAAACAGGGGTCTTTTTGTAGAAAAACAGCTGCAGGAGCTCATTAGCATATGGTATGCTAATGAGCTATTAGGTTATTAGCATATGCCACGCCCCCTGACATCACCGGAAGTGATGTCAGAAGGGGAAGCAAAAGCGGGGGAGGCATCTTCAAAAACCTCCCCTTCCCTTCCCCAGCTGGTCTGGGTGGGGGAGCTAAGAGAGAAGGGGTTTAAAATTTAAACTCCTTCTCATGAGAGTTGGGCCACAGAAGGAGGAAAGAGGGAAGGAAAGAGAGAGAGTAGAGAGAAGGAAAGAAGGAAGGAAAGAGGGAAAGAAAGAGAAGGAAAGAAGGAGGGAAACAGGGAAAGGAGGAAAAAAGAGAAGAGAAGAAGGTGGGAAAGAAAGAAAGAGAGAAGAGAAGAAGGAGGGAAAGAGGGAAAAAGAGAGAAGGAAAGGAGGGAATGAAAGAAATTCGGCAGCAATTCGGCCCCATTATATCCTATGGGCCATTGAAGTCAATGGTGAAAACATAGGGTATATTCTGGGGGCTGGAGGGGAGGGGGTTTGAGGGAGAGTTATTTTTTTCCCATCATAGAGAACAATGGAGGGAATAGGGGCAACCTGTTTGGGGGCCCATAGAATTGGACCCCCTGATCCAATGTTCTTGAAACTTGGTGGGTATCTTGGGGAGAGGCTCCATCAGCTACCCTGCGAGTTTGGAGCCTCTCCCTCAAACCCCCTCTCCTCCAGCCCCAGAATATACCCTATGTTTTCACCATTGACTTCAATGGCCCATAGGATATAATGGAGCTGAAATTGACATTCGGCTGCCTGACTCTCCAGGACGCCGGCTGGGGGCGGGGCTTGGCTCCTGAGCTCCCGGAGCTGCGTTCCGGTGCGCTCCCCCCAAAAAAGACCCCTGCTCCCAAACATCCTCTTATTAACAGACTTGCTCAGATCTTGCAAACTGAAGGCCACGGCTTCCTTTATTGAGTCAGTCCATCTCATGTTAAATTAGGGTTGCCAGCCTCCAGGTGGGGCCTGGTGAACTCCTGCTTTTACAATTGATCTCCAGCTGACGGAGATCAGCTCCCCTGGAGAAAATGGCTGCATTGAAGGGTGGACTGTATGGGATTGTACCATGCTGAGGCTCCTCCCCTCCCTAAACCCCGCCCTCTTCCGGATCCACCCCCAAAGTCTCCAGGTATTTTCCAACCCAGACCTGGCAACCCTGGGCCTCAGTTGGGGCTGGAGCAGTCAGGAGCAGCACTCTGGGAGTGAAGAGCCCGGGGGGTGGGCACATGATCAAGCCCTGCCCCCTGCTCCCAGTAGGGAGCACGAGGAGCCATGAGGAGTCGGGCCGCAAGGAGACAAAAGAAGGAAGGTAAGTTGCCTGCTTCCCCGCCCCATCCCCACTTCCTTGGGCCATGCAAAGGTGCAGCGGCCCCAGGAAGGTCTCTCACCCCATCCCTGGCTTCCTCCAGAGCATGCCCCCCATGCCTTTCTCTGCTCACCTGCTTAGGCAGCCGGGCAGAGACAGCCCTCCGGAGCACCCCTCCACCTTTCTCTGCTCACCCGCCTAGGCAAGTGAGCAGAGAAAGCCCTCCAGAGCCCCCCCCCATGCCTTTCTCTGCTCACCCGCTCAGGCAGACAGGCAAAGAAAGCCCTCCAGAGCACCCCCTCACCTTTCTCTGCTCGCCCGCCTAGGCGAGTGAGCAGAGAAAGCCCTCTGGAGCCCCCCCGCCTTTCTCTGCTCGCCTGCTGAGGCTGAGGCAGACGCTGAGGCAGACAGGTAGAAAAAACCTTCCGGAGCGTGCCCCCCTGCCCTTTTCTGCTTGCTCGCTGAGGTGGACAGGCAGAGAAAGCCCTCCGGAGTGCCCAGCAGCCACCTTAAAGGTGCCCCTGGACATAAACTTAATTCTGGTAATGGTGGAACTTTCAAAGCTTCTCAAGCCATTCTTGGGGGGTGGGGGGGGGAGAAGTAGCATGTAAGCATGAAATAAGCCATGTACATGGCTGTCATAAGTAGATGTTTGTTGTGATGCCTGACTACAGTCCTTGCCCTCAGCCAGAGTTGTTTGGTTGAAACCGTCAGAATGTACTTTATACTTTAAGAATCATTAAGAAAAAAACACTCATTAAGAAGGAAGAAATCCACCAAGTGCACATTTTGCTATCACTGCAGAATTTCTCCTGTAATAATAGTAATATATAGCATTTATCAGTATTCAGTTATTGTTGGTGGTGGTGGTATTGCTTCTATAAGAACACAAGAACAGTTGTTCACCTAGTCCAGCACCTATTTCATATAGTGGCCAACCAGTTACCCTGGAGGGCCAACAAACAGGAAACAGAAGCCAAGCTGAAATTCATCAGAACATAAGAGAAACCAATGTTGGATCAGGCCAAAGGCCCATCCAGTCCATCACTCTGTCACACAGTGGCCAAAAATACCAGGTGCCATCAGGAGGTCCACCAGTGGGGCCAGGGGAACTCCAGGCTGCATCTGAAAGCTGCCATCCTTCGCTCCAGTGAAGGATGGATATAGTTTTGATGATGTAAAATCCTTCTTGTTCAGGCAAGAGGTTTGGGTAGAGGTCAGATGTGAGAGGAGAGCACTGGATGGTGCGCATTCAAAGGAAGTGAAGGTGCATGTTCCGGTCCTGGTTATGAGAATATCTAGTGGAAGATTTGCTTGCTCTTTAACTATAAAGGCATTAGTTTAGAGCTAAAAGCTGCTCAAAGGTAAAAGCTACAATGCAGGGAATGAAGCATATTGCTGTTAAAAGAATTTTTGTGTAGCAGATTAATTCGTCAATGGTCTGGGTCAGCCAGTTCATAAAGTTCATGGGTTCCTCAAATCTTGGGCTTTGTTTATATGCTTTATTTATTTGCTTACTTAATTCATTCCCCACCTTTCTCCTCAGTGGGGACCCAAAGAGGCTTACACCATTGTCCTCACCTCCATTTTATCCTCACAACAACCCTGTGAGGTAGGCTAGGCCGTGTGTGACTAGCTCAGGGTCACTCAGCCTGCTTCCATGGCAGACTGGGGATTTGGACTCTAACCGCTATGCTATGTTAGCTTTCAAATATGCTGAGAAGCAGAAAATGGTTCCATTCTGGTTAAAGACCTCAGGAAAGGAGAGTCTGTTTAAGAGTCTGGAGAGCTGCTGCCCAGGAGGGCAGAGAATCCTTACATGTGTACATGTGCTAGCTGTACCTGGGATCCTCTCTGCTCGGGATGCCAGCCTCCAGATGGGACCTGGGGATCCTGTGGAATTACAACTCATCTCCAGACTACAGAGATAATTTCCTCTGGAGAAAATGGATACTTTGCATGGTGAAATCTGTGGCATTGTACCCCACTGAGGTCCCTGTCCTCCCCACACTCCAAAACCCAAATCTCCAGGAGTTTCCCAACCTGGATCTGGCTACTACACCCATGGCTGGTGGCCAGAAGGACCTGTCAAGCCTACTCTCTGCCCATGAAAATTATACAATTTAGAAATTGAGTGACCTGAAAACGTTACATTTGGGAGATGAGTTGGAACTGCTGATCACATATCCTCTCAAGCTCTCCAAATCTCCTCCACTTATTTCTTCACATTTATTTATTTAAAACATATCTGTGCTGCCGTTCCAGCACCTTGAACTGGGCCCAGAAGCAAATTGGGAGCCCTAACTGACTGGAGAAGGCCTTTGCATCTATGGTGGTGGCTGCCTTGTCCAAATTGGGTAACTGTAGCCATACAGCAGATGCTCCTCCTTCAGAAAGTTTGAATTCCTCGTACTTGGTGTGACATCTGGCAAGTGTTCCTTCAGGCTACAAGCACCTAATGGACAGATGCATTGGCTCTGCCGGTTTAGGAAGGAGGATGAGTGCTTTGTGCTTTTGAAGCAGTTTTTCTCCAGGTAGGCTCACCAGCTCTGAGTTGGGAAATACTTGGAGGTTTTGGGGTGGAGCCTGAGCAGTGGGTGTTGCCTTCTGACACACTTCCAGTGATGTCAGGGGGTGTGGCATATGCAAATATGTTATGCTAATTAGTTATGGTAATGAGCTCCTGCAGCTCTTTTTCTGCGAAATGACCCCGCCACAACCCTATGTTAGATCTTCCTTTTTTCTCAGTGCCTTCAACTTTTCCTAGCAAACCTATCATTAGGGGGCAAATTTAGGCTGCAATTTTATGTCCTACATATGTGGAAAACTGGCTACAGGCAGTACCATATTGGGGAAGATTTTGCATTTCTCATCCATTCTGTTTCAACCTGAAAACCTCCATTCAGTTTTATTTAAATTGCTGATTCTTTCATGCCATTTTCTGTTTCCTCAGGCTGATTTCCACCACCATAAAATGCGTACATTTCCCCCCAAAGTTATTTGTATTTTTTTAAAAAAACAAAACAGTATTACAGGCATATTAGTTTTATAAATGACATACCCTGTAGGTATAATTGCCATACACAATGGGTATAAAACCAGACAATATGGGTGCAAAAACAGCTGAACATAACAAAACCTAGCACAAAAAGTGAAAAACAGAAACCCTACACAAAAATATCATAAACAAATATAAAAAAGAAAAAAAATAGAGGACATTTATTTATTCCTTCTCCTTGTAAAGCTCTAGTAATTTCTTCTTCCCTAAGAAGCCGCCTCCACATCTGGCATATCATTGCCTTTCCCATGTCGCAGAAAAGCAGTAGATCACTTCTAGTGGAAGGGAAGGCCATCTCATATCTCATTCTGCAGCTTGTTTCTCCTCTAGGGTCTTGAGCACAGGCTGCTATTAAAAGCAGGTGTTGCAAAAGGACGAAAAGGACAGCTTTCTTTTTTGTTATTGCCCCCCTTAGGGGATAAGGATGGACATGAACTGGCTCACAAGCCAAAATTCAGCATGAACTTGGGCCCGTTCAGAGCACCTGAACTGATGCTGAGGGAAGGCACCTATCCTGAACATTTACCGGACTTTTGTCCAGTTCAGCTGTTCAGCGCCATTCAAACCTAACAGCTGAGCGGTGAAAGTTCCACACTTGAGCTGTTAGGTTGAAATGGCTGCAAGCTGTTTCACTGTTCAGTTTGCTTCCCCCTCTTTGAAGTGGGGGAAGTGAAACAGACTGGTGAAATGGCTGTCAGCCAATTAAAGCTAACAGCTGATGGGTGGACCCACCCGCTGTTAGGATAAAATGGCTGCCAGCCATTCAAGAACCTTTCAATATTGTTGTCCCAAGTCGCCTATTCGTTTGCACACCCCTGTGCCACCAGTTACTGTTAGGTTAGGCTGCAAATGATTGGCCCAAGGTCACCCAGTGAGTTTCCGTGGCAGAGTGGTGATTTCAACCTGAGTCTGTCAGATCCTACTCCAACATTCTAACCACCACACCATACTAACTCTTTAATCAGGGTCAGTTCCCAACCAAGACATCCAAGGTGGCACAGTGGAGGTGGGGTGGCCAATATATTGCAGGGTTCATTGCCTCATGAACTCACACTGCCACCAGCTGGGTCCAAGCTCTGACATAGTTCAGAACCAGACAGAAACAACCCTGGAGGAAGCTACATGTGCCTTGCTGAAAGAATGGGTGACATATACCTTAACAGGCCCCAGCCCATGTACAGCCCTACATGGAACTTTGCACCCTACTATCATTATACTTGAGGTTAGGTTGCCAACTTCCATGTGGTAAATGGAGATCTCCCACTATTACAACTGATTCCCAGGCAATAGAGATTGGTTTACCTGAAGAAAATAGCCACTTTGGAAGGTGGACTCTATGGCGTTATATCCACTGAAGTCCCTCCCCTCCCCAAGCCCACGCTCCTCCGGCTCCACTCCCAAATCTCCAGGTATTTCCCAGCCTGGGGCTAGCAACCCTACCTAAGATGTGGAAGTTTGGGAATTTACTGCAACCAGTTGTGGTGACAACCAGTAGCTCAGGTGGATTTAGTTTATAAACAGACAGCACATTTCTAAAGATGTAGGGCTGATCTAGAAATGTCCTTGGCCCATCCAGTACAAATGGAACCATTTCTACCTCAGATAGGGCTGAAAAATCAGATCTGAAAGGCTGCAGCAAGGTTACTGTGAGTCAAAAAGGCTATGGAGGACACTGATTGGCTATTACTGATGATGGCAGTGACCCATCTCCCACCAATATCAAGACCAGTTTTACAACTTAAAAAAAAATTAAGTGAAGAATGCCTGCCTAGAGTGTGGGGTAAGGGGGCAAACTTGATGGCTGAACCAGTGTTTGCCTTGTTGGTGGGCAAATAACAGTGTCTCATGCTGGGGATAAAGAACCCACTGTGACTACTATTTAAATAATATGTCTGCTTTCACCCCTTAAAAGCTCAGCTGCCCTGAGCCCTGTTTGGTGGGGAAAAGAGTGGGATATAAGTGGAATAAATAAAATTCATGGAAGAGAGGTCTATCAAGCATTATTAGCCATGACAGTTTAATGTGACAAATGGATTAATAAACAAACAAGAAAGATGACTAGGAAGGGCACGAATGGTTTCAACATTATGAACACTGTGGAGATGGAGAGAAAGCAATTTCACTCACACAAAAAATTAGGATGAGGCGGTCCTTCCTGTGAAATTGATTTGCAATAGTTTGAGGACAAACAAAAGGCAGCATTTCTTCTATCAGTGACTAATTAACTTATGTAATTTATTAAACAGAACTCAGTGATACAAGCCGAAAGGAAATTCATGCAAAATGGGTCAATCTAGCTAGTGGCCATGATGACTGAACAGAACTGCCACATTCAGAGTCAGTGGGCCTTTGGTATGATTCACTGAGGTAATTCTAATACCTCCCTATGAGAGAGGAGGGAATCAGCATTCGCATGATGGTCTAGGAATTCCAGTCCGCAGTCTCTATAATCTTTACCACAGAGAGTACAGGAAATTCCTAGAGCCTCTCCTTCAATGCCACCTCTCCCCTACTCCTCCTGTTATCTGGGATGGTCATCCTCTTCCACCATGCATGCAGCTTTGGGAGGATACACAAGGAGCTGTGAGGTCAGAAGGAGACAACTGCCTAGCTGGCCAGATAAGCCAAATCAACCCTGGTGATTAGATGTCAAAGCCAAATTGCCCTCATATCCTTCTACTACATCTCAAATTATTGAGGGTGGAGAACTGAGAGCAGGGGCAAGAATTGTCACAGGCCAATGTTAAGTCTCTAGGCTCTAGCAAAGGCAAGGGATCATCTGCCTCCTGGTCCTTTCTCCCACTGCACTGAGTGGCAGTAGGAGAAAATAAAGGGGGGAAATGTAGTTTTGTATATCAGAGGTTCTTTACAGGAAATAACAATAGTAGTTCTAGGAATTGCTGGAAACTCTATGGTTTTACTATAGAATTTCTGTAGCAAACTTCTGAGGTAGCTCTAGGAATCCTGGAGCTTCCTTTGTCACTTCCCGTAAAGCACCTCTGGTAAGTACACAAGGCTACAATTAAAAAAAAAATGTTCTCCTGTGACACTGTACCCCCCCCCAAACCTCCCTTTTGTTGTCAGGCACTGCCACGTAACCCTATAAGTGTTGTTCCTGGGCTCTGATGAGAAAAGCTTGGTGGTTGGTAGTCCTCCCCCCCCCAGTAGTTGGCGAGGAAAGTGTTAGAGGGATCCAAAGAGTAGTCCTCAAAGTAGTAAGGCAGTGACATTCTAGCAGGAATTCCAGCAGGAACACAAAATGCCAAAGACTTTTTGTGGAGGAAACTTTAATCCTGTGTGTACTACTCATGGACACTGTCGGCAGTGGAGAGGAATTACACACAGATTGACCGTGATCATGGCCGGCATCAAGAAGTTCCACGATTTCATCTACGGCTGGTCCTTCACCATTGCTACAGACAATCGCCCTCTTCTCAGCCTCTTTGCTGCAGACAGGAAGATGCCACAGGTTCTCTCCCCGTGGGTCCTCCGGTGGTCCATTTTTCTGTCCGGCTACAACTACACCCTCGAGCACTGGCCCAGGAAGGCTATGGGTCACGACGATGCCCTTAGCTGCCTACCCCTGCCATCTGTTGAGGTTGACCCAGCTCCTGTGCACCATGTCCTCCAGGTCGAGGACCTCCCCGACTCTCCCCTCCAGGCTGGGGACATTGCCCACCACTCAGCCAGGGACCCTGTCATCTGTCAGGTTCTGGGCTGGGTGTTGAGGGGGGACCGTGGCTGCAGCAGGCCCCAAGTTCACAGCCTTCACAGCTCGCCATGATGAGTTGTCCTCACACAAGGGATGCCTACTGTGAGGGGACCGGATGGTAGTCCCCAGCATCCTACATCACCAAGTCATGAAGGCCCTTCACGAAGCCCATCCTTGGATTGTCTGCATGAAAGCTCTGGCCAGGAGCCATGTATGGTGGCCAGGGATCAACGCAGAGGTGGAGGATGGGTGAAGCGCCATCAAACATGCCAAGCCATCTGGCCTAATCCACCAAGCACACCCACCCAAGCCTGGGAATTCACCTGGATGCCGTGATCAAGGCTCCACATAGATTTCTCTGGGCCATTTCACGGACTGCTATTTCTGGTCACAGTGGACTCCTACTCAAAGTGGCTGGAGATAAGCCCCATCTCCACCACATCTGCCAGGGCCACCATCCAGGCACTTCACAAGATCTTTGTGATCCACGGGTTGCCAGACACCATTGTCTCTGACAACGGGATGGCGTTCACATTGGAAGAATTCCAGGAGTTCCTGCACAGCAACCTGATCATGCACGTGGGATCCGCACCATTCCACCCCACCACCAATGGGCAGGTGGAGTGGATGGTGCACACCACCAAAGAAGCTCTCAGCCACCTGACGGAGGGAAACTGGGAGTTCCACCTGGCCCATTTCCTCTTGGTGCAACGGACAACTCCGAATCCAGTCACCGGCTGATGCCCGGCAGAACTCCTGATGGGCCAGCAGCCCTTTATCTTTTTGGACAGACTACACCTGGACAGGTCCCCAGAGTCGTGCAGCCTGTCCAAATAGAAGGTGCTGCACCTTCTTTCCGGAGGACACCGTGTACATCCAGAACTATGGCAAGGGCTCCCCATGGCTAGCTGGCTGAATCATCTACCCAACAGGACTAGTGCCCTATGAGGTTTCAATGGAAGATGGCCAGGTCCTGTGGAGGCACCTGCTCCTGGCCTCGGAGGACATCCCTGCTCCAGCTGACAGCGAAGTGGCCAGCTGGACATCCTGGAACGAGAGAGTACCAATAGAAATTTCCAGGAGCAGTCTCCCATTTCCGTGGCTGACCCAGAACCAGGGACTCCGGCCTCTGCCGCCGTGCTGGGGAGGGTTCCCTAAATCTGCAGCCGAGTATTCTGGGCGACCTGCCAGACTGGGCTTCTGACACCCCAGTCCCAGCTCCTAGACCTTCCCTGTGGGAGCACCAGACCTCAGCCTATCTGAAAGACTATGTCACCTAGGCTGGGCTCGAACTACGGGGGGAAGGGTGTTATGTCCACAGACTGCCACTAGGTGCCAGCGGCAGGCAACCCGAGCTTGGTTCCAAAGACAATAGGGGCCAAGGATCCAAACCCTCCAAGGAACTATAGGAACTGTGGCAGGAAGTTTAAACCCTCCAATGGGACCTGTGCGTGGGTCTCAGGGACTGTATATAGTTGGCCATTTCGGCCAGTTGTTTGTGATGTGTTGTGTACCAATAAACCATGAGATGATAATCGTGTAGCATCCAGCTTCTCCATGCATTGAACTTAGTATGCAACAAATGGTTTTATCATAGAGATTTGGGGGACTGAGACAGCACTGCTGCAGCATGTGCTGTCACTTCTAGTTACATGGCCAGAAGTGATGCTGTGGCATCCTGAAAAATTGCATGACACCTAGTTCCACCTCCCAAAAGATCCCCAAAGTGGCAACCCTACTCCCACCGCAGCAGCAGAAATTGGTGGTGGCACCCATGATGTATTCTCAAAATTCCAGTAGTGTCCAAAGCTGGACAATGCCGGGGACCTCTGCTTTGCAACACTATTAGGTGGGTGCTGCAAGCATCTTTCTCTGCCTGTACAAACAGGTAGGACCAGGGTGCCAGATGCAAACAAGAACCACACTGGATTGGTCACACCTCATAACTTTACAACACAGTTCTTGGGCTTTAAAAAAAAAAAGCTAAGAAAGAGCCAAGCGAAATTAAACCTATTATCTTGCTTACATGAATTCTCCCTAGTCACTAAAATGACTAAACTGAGGCTATCATACTTTGGTCACATTATGAGAAGACCAGACTCACTGGAAAAGACAATAGTGCTAGGAAAAGTTGGAGGCAGCTGGAGAAGAGGAAGAGCCAACATGAGAGGAGTGGACTCAATCAAGGGAGACCGGAAGGCCCCCCAGTTCTCAAGGCCTGAACAAGGCTGTTAACAGTGGGATGCTTTGGTGGCCATTAATCTGTAGGGTTGCCATAAGTCCAAGGCTATTTGATGGCACTTAACGCACACACACGACCTACTTTGCTCATGAAATAAATTATTGCTCTGACGGAAAAAGAGTCAAAATTTTTGTTTTCTCACAAGGAACTCCTTAGCTATTCCTATTATTTTTAATTGGCACTTAACCTCTGCTGGGAGGTGTTTTGTTGTTGTTTCAGAATCTCCCAAAGCAATTTGCATTTGCAAAGTTCAGCCATACAAAGAGGGACAGACAAATAAGCTGAAAAGTAATGGACTTGCGAAGGTAGCGGATATTACGCGTGTTTTAGATAGGCTGGTAGATAGTGCTGGGGAGGAGCCAGTGGTCGTGGTGCACGTCGGCACCAACGATGTGGGGAAATGCAGTCGTGAGGTCCTGGAGGAGAAATTTAGGCTGCTGGGCAGGAAACTCAAGGCCAGGACCTCCAAGGTAGCCTTCTCGGAAGTGCTACCTGTTCCACGCGCAGGGCCGGAGAGACAGGCACAGATCAGGAGTCTCAATGTGTGGATGAGACAGTGGTGTAGGGGGAAGGGTTCAAGTTTGTTAGGCACTGGGATGCTTTTTGGGACAAGAGGGAGCTGTACAAAAGGGACGGTCTCCACTTGTCCCGAGAAGGAACCAGGCTGCTGGCGCTCAAAATCAAAAAGGTGGCAGAGCAGTTTTTAAACTGAATAATGGGGGAAAGCCGACAGGAGATGAAAAGTCTCTGGTTCGGGATGGCTCATCTCAAAGAGATGAAGGGGTAGCTATTACTTTTGTACAAGGAAATGGATTACAATTGTCCACTGAGACTGTGGCTAATGATAGGAACTGCCTGGCAAGGTCTCGAGGCAGCAAGAGGAAGGCTGTGGGCTTAACAAACATGGGAAACTATAAGTGTTTATACACAAATGCTAGAAGTCTCCGAGGTAAAATCGGGGAGTTGGAATGCTTGGTGTTGGGGGGAAATAGACATTGTGGGTATTTCAGAAACTTGGTGGGATGAGGAAAATCAGTGGGATACGGTGATTCCTGGTTATAAATTATATCGGAGGGATAGGGGGAAAGGGTTGGAGGTGGGGTGGCTCTGTATGTCAGAGAGGGTGTACCGTCCAGTAAGATTGAGAGGGTAAGAGAATTGGATTCGCTTCTGGAAATGCTATGGGTTGAAATAGTGGGTCCAAAAGGAGGCTTAACAGTGGGAGTTTGTTATCGCCCACCAGATCAAAAGATAGAGGAGGATTATAAAATGATGAATGAATTAAAGATAGCGGCTAGACGAAATAACTGTGTTGTAATAGGCGACTTTAACTACCCACACATTGATTGGGTCAATATGAGTTCTAGTCGGGAAAAAGAGATTGCGTTCTTAGACACTCTCAATGACTGTGCTGTGGAACAGATGATCACAGATCCTACCAGGGGAGAGGCGATCCTGGATTTGGTCCTAAGTAACACCCAAGACCTGGTGAGAGATGTAAAAGTGATTGCACCACTTGGGAACAGTGACCATAATGTCATTGAGTTCAACATTTGTACAGATAGGGAGTTGCCCAAAAAGACTGACGCAACCACTTTTAACTTTAAAAGGGGTAACTTCTCTGGTATGAGGGGACATGTGAGGAAGAAATTGAAAGGAAGAGTGGAGAAGGTCAAAACCATTGGGGAAGCTTGGAGACTATTTAAAAAGACAATCCTAGAAGCTCAGAAAAAATATATACCGCAGGTTAGGAAAGGTACAAATAGGTATAGAAAAAAGCCTGCATGGTTAACAAATAAAGTAATGGAAGCTGTAAAAGGTAAGAAGGATTCCTTTAAGCGGTGGAAAGCTAGTCTTAGTGAGGTTGATAAAAGGGAACACAGACTATGGCAAATAAAATGCAAGTCTGTGATCAGGCAAGCAAAAAGGGAATATGAGGAGCATATCGCAAAAAACATAAAGACCAACAATAAAACTTTCTTCAAATACATTAGAAGTAGGAAGCCAGCCAGGGAGGCAGTGGGGCCCTTGGATGACCAAGGGGTAAAAGGAGTACTGAAGGATGATAGGGAAATGGCTGAGAAGCTGAATGCATTTTTTGCCTCTGTCTTCACTGTGGAAGAGGAAAAGTGTTTGCCCACTCCAGAAGCACCGATTTCGGGAGGGGGTTTGAAAGACCTGAATCAGATTGCGGTGACAAGAGAGGAAGTCCTCCGACTGATGGACAATTTAAAAACTAATAAATCACCAGGCCCGGATGGCATTCATCCGAGAGTTCTGAAAGAACTCAAATGTGAACTTGTGGATCTCCTGACAAAAATATGTAATCTTTCTTTAAAATCTGCCTCCATTCCTGAGGACTGGAAGGTAGCTAATGTCACTCCAATCTTTAAAAAGGGCTCCAGGGGAGATCCAGGAAATTACAGGCCAGTCAGTCTGACATCGATACCGGGTAAATTGGTGGAAACTGTTATTAAGGAAAGAATTAGTAGGCACATTGATGAACAAAAACTATTGAGGCAGACTCAGCATGGGTTCTGTAAGGGAAGATCTTGTCTCACTAACCTGTTAGTGTTTTTTGAGGGAGTGAACAAACATGTGGACAAGGGGGACCCAATAGATATTATTTACCTTGACTTCCGGAAAGCTTTTGATACAGTTCCTCATCAAAGGCTCCTAAGTAAGCTCAATAGTCATGGGATAAAAGGACAAGTCCTCTTGTGGATCAAAAACTGGCTTATAAATAGGAAACAGAGAGTGAGTATAAATGGGAAACTTTCTCAGTGGAGGGTGGTAAGCAGTGGGGTACCACAGGGATCAGTACTCGGTCCGATGCTTTTTAACTTGTTTATTAACGATTTGGAATTGGGAGTAAGCAGTGATGTGGCTAAATTTGCAGATGACACGAAGTTGTTCAGGGTGGTGAAAACCAGGGAGGATTGTGAGGCACTCCAAAGGGATCTGTTGAGGATGGGTGAGTGGGCGTCAACGTGGCAAATGGGGTTCAATGTGGCCAAGTGCAAAGTGATGCACATTGGAGCCAAAAATCCTAAATATAAATACACATTGATGGGGTCTGATCTGGCAGAGACTGACCAAGAGAGAGATCTTGGAGTCGTAGTGGATAACTCGCTGAAAATGTCTACACAATGTGTAGCTGCAATAAAGAAGGCCAACGCTATGCTGGGGATTATTAGGAAGGGAATTGATAACAAATCAGCCAGTATCATCATGCCCCTGTATAAATCATTGGTGCGACCTCATTTGGAATACTGTGTACAGTTCTGGTCACCACATCTCAAAAGGATATTATAGCATTGGAAAAAGTGCAGAGAAGGGCAACTAGAATGATAAAAGGGTTGGAACACCTTCCCTATGAAGAAAGGTTAAAATGCTTGGGGCTCTTTAGCTTAGAGAAACGACGGCTGAGGGGTGACATGATCGAGGTTTATAAGATTATGAATGGGATTGAACAGGTTGAGAAAGAAGTACTTTTCTCCCTTTCTCACAATACAAGAACTCGTGGGCACTCTATGAAATTGCTGAGCAGTCGGGTTAAAACAGATAAAAGGAAATACTTCTTCACCCAAAGAGTGATTAACATATGGAATTCACTGCCACAGGAGGTCGTGGCAGCTGCAAGCATGGACAGTTTCAAGAGGAAATTAGATAAACATATGGAGCAGAAGTCCACCAGTGGCTATTAGCCACAGGGTATGGATGGGAACTCTCAGTCTGGGGCAGGTGATGCACTCTATTCTTGGTGCTGGAGGGGGCAGCAGTGGGAGGGCTTCTGGTGCCCTGGCCCCACTGCTGGACCTCCGGATGGCACCTGGTATATTTTGGCCGCTGTGTGACAGAGTGTTGGACTAGATGGGCCATTGGCCTGATTCAACATTGGCTTCTCTTATGTTCTTATGTTATGTTCTTATGACTCTTTGCACTTATGTCCCATTAATGAGGCACTACTGACAGGTCTCTGCATTAATGGAAACATCTAATAATCATGCCACCGTCTTTCAACATACTGATTTACTATTTATAATTTATCCAGGTCACAATATCATCTGTATCTAATAATTAATACTTATATTTTATTTTCCTTGGAAGGAGGTTAGGGAATTTTTGTTGTTGAGTACAAGAATATAAAAAGAGTCCTGCTGTATCAGACCAGTGGTCCATCTAGTCCAGCATCCTTTTTCACATAGTGGCCAATCAATTGAAAAGAAGCTGAGGCCTTCCATTTTTGTAGCCTCCCATCACTGGTATTCCGAGGTTTCCTCCTCTTAGTAGTAGTAGTGGTAGTAGTAGTAGTAGTAGTAGTAGTAGTAGTAGTAGTAGTAGAAGAAGAAGAAGAAGAAGAAGAGTTACTATCTCCTTCCCTCTCCCCACAACAGACACCCTGTGAAGTAGGTGGCTGAGAGAGGTGGCTGAGAGAGCTCTGAGAGAAATGCTCTTGAGAGAACAGCTCTAAGAGGACTGATACAAGGTCACCCAGCTGGCTCCATGTGGAGTGGGGAATCAAACCCAGTTCTCCAGATTAGAGTGTGCCGCTCTTAACCACTACACCAAACTGGCTATATGGAGGTTCTCTTTAGTCACCATGGCTAGCAGCCATTGATAGACCTCTCCTCCATGAATCTGTCTAACCTGGGGTTGCCAGGTCTGGGTTGGAAAATACCTGGAGACTTTGGGGGTAGATCCAAGAGAGGGTGGGGTTTGGGGAAGGGAGAGGCTTCAGCATGGTACAATGCCATAGAGTCAAAGCAGCCATTTTCTCCAGGGTAGCTGATCTATGTCAGCTGGAGATCAGTTGTAAAAGGGGGAGATCCCCAGGCCCCACCTGGAGGCTGGCAACCCTAGTCTAACCTTCCTTTAAAGCCATCTGTGCACATGGCCACCATTACATCTTCTGGCAGCAAATTCCACGGTTTAATTACTTGGTGAAAAACAAATATTTCCTTTTCACTGTCTGGAAACAATTGAACAACCAGTTCTAGCATTTTGAAAAAGGGAGAAAATGCTCTCTCTACTTTCTCCACTTCATGCATAATTTTATTAACTTCTGTGATAGCTTTTCTTTCCTCACAAGAAACATTCTCTGAGCCCTTGATCCCATTGGTGCTCTCTCCTGCACTTTTTTCAGCTCTACAATATTCTTTTTGAGATGTGGCTAGTTGGCAACCAGAATGCTACACAATATCCCAAAGGAGGACTCACCGCAGGCATATACGAGGACATTTCAATATTGGCTGTATTATTCTCAACCCCTTTCATAGTAATCTCCAGCACAGAGTTTGCCTTTTTCATCAATGAGCTGACATTTTCGTCAAGCTATTCACTACAACCCCAAGATCTCTTTCAGTCTCAGGCCACCCAGTACATCACCTTACACTTACTCAAAGCAGCTATTGGTGATAATTGAAACACTGTAAGTTAAAAATGAAATAAAAGAACAAACCCCAAATATGTCTCTCACATAAGAAGATGTCAGCTATTTACTCCATTGTTTCCCACTCACCCCGTTTAGGGAGATCCTTTTCTGTAGCTCTTCATAATTCATGTAATCTTTCATTAAAATCTATCTCCATTTCTGAGGACTGGAAGGTAGCTAATGTCATTCCCATCTTTAAAAAGGGTTCCAGAGGAGATTCGGGAAATTACAGGCCAGTCAATCTGATGTTGATACCGGGTAAATTGGTGGAAACTATTATTCGGGAATGAATTAGTAGGCACACTGATGAACAAAAACTATTGAGGCAGACTCAGCATGGGTTCTGTAAGGGAAGATCTTGTTTCACTAACCTGTTAGTGTTCTTTGAGGGGTAAACAAACATGTGGACAAGGGGGACCCAATAGATATTGTTTACCTTGACTTCCAGAAAACTTTCAATAAAGTTCCTCATCAAAGGCTCCTAAGTAAGCTCACTAACCACACTTTTGTTGTTGTTCAGTTGCACAGACCCTCCTGTCTTCTGCCATCCTCTAGAGGTAGCTTAATTTCATGTTCATTGCATCAGTAACACTGTCTAACCATCTCATTCTTTGCCAGGCAGGAAGTTTTCCAGAAGCAGAGCTGACCCAGCTGAGCTCTGAGAAGGAGCAAGGTGTTTGAGCTGCCAGGAGGGTGAGTGGTATTTTTATTTATTTACTTTCAGCTGAGGTGCTTTAGCTGAAAAGGTACTGTGTCAGGGACTGTATTTGGGAGTGTGTGGGTGAGTTGTAACAGACTCCTGACTGCTGGAGTTAGGGTGTGAAAGGGTCATTGTTTGCCTGTAATTAAGTGCTTGGGTGAGATTGAATAGCAGACTCCTGGCTGCTGGAGTTGGAGTGTGAAAGGGGCTTTGTTTGACCGTCATTAAGTGCCTTGGGTGATTTTGAGTAGCTGCTGGCCACACCCTCTCCTGGGAGACAATTCCATTTAAGGCAGGAAGTTTGCGAGAGCAAAAGGGCGAGGCTCTTTGCCTGTGGCTCTTGGCCTAGGGGCTCTGTAAGAAGCCCAGGAAGAGCCAGGAAGCCAGGACCTTGGCTCCTTGGTAAGGTAAGGTAAAGTAGACTCCTACAACAGGAGCCATATAAATACAAAGGGTTTTAAAAGGGGGTTATAGAAAAGTATTTGTTTAAAAACAATTATGAAGCCAGAATGCCAGCAGGGGGTTGGGGGCTATCCAGTGTTTTGCATGGAGTGTCACATGTATGACTATCTGCCCACTGGTCAGAAGTCTTGGGTGTGTGCTCGGTGCAAGGAGCTCCTGGTTCTCAGGGAGCGAGTTTGCTCCCTTGAGGCCAAGGTGGCTGACCTGGAGAAGCAGGGACAGTCAGTTAGGTGCACGGGGAAGACTCTCGGGGACTTGTTAGATATGTCCCACTCTGGATCTGGCAGCCCGGCTGCTGCCAGGGAGCATGAGGGTCAAGGGGAAAAGGGGCACCATGCTGAGGATAAGGGGAATGTGCCCTCAGAAGGGACCTCTTCTTCAGCTGGTGAACGGGTATCCTTTCGTACCAAGGAACCGTCCCTGGGAAGGGTGGGAGGGGGGCTCTTGGTAGTTGGTGATTCGATCCTTAGGCAGGTAGACAGCTGGGTGGCGAACCCGCGTACTGACCGTATGGTGACTTGCCTGCCTGGTGCGAAGGTAGCGGACATTACGCGTGTTTTAGATAGGCTGATAGATAGTGCTGGGGAGGAGCCAGTGGTCGTGGTGCACGTCGGCACCAACGATGTGGGGAAATGCAGTCGTGAGGTCCTGGAGGAGAAATTTAGGCTGCTGGGCAGGAAACTCAAGGCCAGGACCTCCAAGGTAGCCTTCTCGGAAGTGCTACCTGTTCCACGCGCAGGGCCGGAGAGACAGGCACAGATCAGGAGTCTCAATGCGTGGATGAGACGGTGGTGTAGGGGGGAAGGGTTCAAGTTTGTTAGGCACTGGGATGCTTTTTGGGACAAGAGGGAGCTGTACAAAAGGGACGGTCTCCACTTGTCCCGAGAAGGAACCAGGCTGCTGGCGCTCAAAATCAAAAAGGTGGCAGAGCAGTTTTTAAACTGAATAATGGGGGAAAGCCGACAGGAGATGAAAAGTCTCTGGTTCGGGATGGCTCATCTCAAAGAGATGAAGGGGTAGCTATTACTTTTGTACAAGGAAATGGATTACAATTGTCCACTGAGACTGTGGCTAATGATAGGAACTGCCTGGCAAGGTCTCGAGGCAGCAAGAGGAAGGCTGTGGGCTTAACAAACGTGGGAAACTATAAGTGTTTATACACAAATGCTAGAAGTCTCCGAGGTAAAATCGGGGAGTTGGAATGCTTGGTGTTGGGGGGGAAATAGACATTGTGGGTATTTCAGAAACTTGGTGGGATGAGGAAAATCAGTGGGATACGGTGATTCCTGGTTATAAATTATATCGGAAGGATAGGGGGAAAGGGTTGGAGGTGGGGTGGCTCTGTATGTCAGAGAGGGTATACCATCCAGTAAGATTGAGAGGGTAAGAGAATTGGATTCCCTTCTGGAAATGCTATGGGTTGAAATAGTGGGTCCAAAAGGAGGCTTAACAGTGGGAGTTTGTTATCGCCCACCAGATCAAAAGATAGAGGAGGATTATAAAATGATGAATGAATTAAAGATAGCGGCTAGACGAAATAACTGTGTTGTAATAGGCGACTTTAACTACCCACACATTGATTGGGTCAATATGAGTTCTAGTCGGGAAAAAGAGATTGCGTTCTTAGACACTCTCAATGACTGTGCTGTGGAACAGATGGTCACAGATCCTACCAGGGGACAGGCGATCCTGGATTTGGTCCTAAGTAACACCCAAGACCTGGTGAGAGATGTAAAAGTGATTGCACCACTTGGAAACAGTGACCATAATGTCATTGAGTTTAACATTTGTACAGATAGGGAGTTGCCCAAAAAGACTGACGCAACCACTTTTAACTTTAAAAGGGGTAACTTCTCTGGTATGAGGGGACATGTGAGGAAGAAATTGAAAGGAAGAGTGGAGAAGGTCAAAACCATTGGGGAAGCTTGGAGACTATTTAAAAAGACAATCCTAGAAGCTCAGAAAAAATATATACCGCAGGTTAGGAAAGGTACAAATAGGTATAGAAAAAAGCCTGCATGGTTAACAAATAAAGTAATGGAAGCTGTAAAAGGTAAGAAGGATTCCTTTAAGCGGTGGAAAGCTAGTCTTAGTGAGGTTGATAAAAGGGAACACAGACTATGGCAAATAAAATGCAAGTCTGTGATCAGGCAAGCAAAAAGGGAATATGAGGAGCATATCGCAAAAAAACATAAAGACCAACAATAAAACTTTCTTCAAATACATTAGAAGTAGGAAGCCAGCCAGGGAGGCAGTGGGGCCCTTGGATGACCAAGGGGTAAAAGGAGTACTGAAGGATGATAGGGAAATGGCTGAGAAGCTGAATGCATTTTTTGCCTCTGTCTTCACTGTGGAAGAGGAGAAGTGTTTGCCCACTCCAGAAGCACCGATTTCGGGAGGGGGTTTGAAAGACCTGAATCAGATTGCGGTGACAAGAGAGGAAGTCCTCCGACTGATGGACAATTTAAAAACTAATAAATCACCAGGCCCGGATGGCATTCATCCGAGAGTTCTGAAAGAACTCAAATGTGAACTTGTGGATCTCCTGACAAAAATATGTAATCTTTCTTTAAAATCTGCCTCCATTCCTGATGACTGGAAGGTAGCTAATGTCACTCCCATCTTTAAAAAGGGCTCCAGGGGAGATCCAGGAAATTACAGGCCAGTCAGTCTGACATCGATACCGGGTAAGTTGGTGGAAACTGTTATTAAGGAAAGAATTAGTAGGCACATTGATGAACAAAAACTATTGAGGCAGACTCAGCATGGGTTCTGTAAGGGAAGATCTTGTCTCACTAACCTGTTAGTGTTTTTTGAGGGAGTGAACAAACATGTGGACAAGGGGGACCCAATAGATATTATTTACCTTGACTTCCGGAAAGCTTTTGATACAGTTCCTCATCAAAGGCTCCTAAGTAAGCTCAATAGTCATGGGATAAAAGGACAAGTCCTCTTGTGGATCAAAAACTGGCTTATAAATAGGAAACAGAGAGTGAGTATAAATGGGAAACTTTCTCAGTGGAGGGTGGTAAGCAGTGGGGTACCACAGGGATCAGTACTCGGTCCCATGCTTTTTAACTTGTTTATTAACGATTTGGAATTGGGAGTAAGCAGTGATGTGGCTAAATTTGCAGATGACACGAAGTTGTTCAGGGTGGTGAAAACCAGGGAGGATTGTGAGGCACTCCAAAGGGATCTGTTGAGGATGGGTGACTGGGTGTCAACGTGGCAAATGGGGTTCAATGTGGCCAAGTGCAAAGTGATGCATTGGAGCCAAAAATCCTAAATATAAATACACGTTGATGGGGTCTGATCTGGCAGAGACTGACCAAGAGAGAGATCTTGGAGTCGTAGTGGATAACTCGCTGAAAATGTCTACACAATGTGTAGCTGCAATAAAGAAGGCCAACGCTATGCTGGGGATTATTAGGAAGGGAATTGATAACAAATCAGCCAGTATCATCATGCCCCTGTATAAATCATTGGTGCAACCTCATTTGGAATACTGTGTACAGTTCTGGTCACCACATCTCAAAAAGGATATTATAGCATTGGAAAAAGTGCAGAGAAGGGCAACTAGAATGATAAAAGGGTTGGAACACCTTCCCTATGAAGAAAGGTTAAAATGCTTGGGGCTCTTTAGCTTGGAGAAACGACGGCTGAGGGGTGACATGATCGAGGTTTATAAGATTATGAATGGGATTGAGCAGGTTGAGAAAGAAGTACTTTTCTCCCTTTCTCACAATACAAGAACTCGTGGGCACTCTATGAAATTGCTGAGCAGTCGGGTTAGAACAGATAAAAGGAAATACTTCTTCACCCAAAGAGTGATTAACATATGGAATTCACTGCCAC
>JAPDNY010000688.1:0-27254 GCA_029375565.1 Gekko gecko
TTGACGCGGCCCGGGCAGCTTACGGCCACCGTCTCTTCCTTCCCTTCCCTTCCCTTCCTTCCCTTCCCTTCCCTTCCCCCCCGCTCCCCCCCCCGTGTTATCTCGCACGTGTGACCACAGTCTCTGTTTTCTTTCTGCGCATCAATCTTTAGTTAGGCGTGCAGCCTTTCATTTGATTGCAGTTTGGCTTAGAAGCCAAAAGGACAATTTTGCTCGGTGATATTAAAGCTATGACTTGGTCAATCTCTCCTTCCGATGTTCTCCTCTCCAATAGAAACTCGCCCCAAACCTGAAATACTTGTCGGTGATGATGTCATGGGCGGATCCGCTGATGTCACTGGGTGTGGGCCGGTGATGTCGGACTGGGCAGCAGTACTGACAGCGGTGGTGATTCCACACACGTAGTACCTGCGAACATGTGTAATCACAGTCATGCGGCTTTACAAACATCAGAGATGAGACGGGATTCGACTACGGTCCAAATGTGAAACGCAGTCCGCAGGGCCCATAGAACGGAGCCCTTCCACCGGGCCTTCGATCAGGAGCCGCCACCGGGGAATGAGCTATTAAAAAAACTGAACTGCTACGGCCCTCGCGTTATTGGCACTAAGAACAACTATGGGTACGGGTTTCGCTATATTGGACCGCCATACAGGCAATCGCCACCTGCCCTTAATTGCACTTTGCATGCATATTGTTGTTACATGAATTTTATAGTATCGCACTTGGGCATTTGTGTTTTACTGCATTTTAACCTGTTGTACGCCGCCTTGAGCCTGCCTGTGCAGGAAAGGCGAGGTTATAAATCGAAAATAATAAATAAATAAATAAATAAATAATTTACTTCCTTTTTTAATATCCCGCTTTTCTCCACAAAGCAGCTTACATTGTTCTTCTCTCCTAGCAAGTTTGATGTTGTGGTTAAGTGCACGGACTCTAATCTGGGAGAACCGGGTTTGATTCCCACTCCTCCACTTGCACCTGGCTGGATTACCTTAGGCAAGCCATAGTTCTGATAAGAGCTGTTCTTGAAAAAGAGCAGTTTCTGTCAAGAGCTCTCTCAGCCCCACAGGGTTTCTGTTGTGGGGAGGGGGAGGGAAGGGAGTTTGTAAGCCGCTCTGAGACACCTTTGGGTAGTGAAGGGCGGGGGTATAGAGCCAATCTCTTCTTCTTCCTCCGCTTAATCCTCACAACAACCCTGTGAGGTAGGTTAGGCTGAGACTGTATGACTGGCCCAAGGTCACCCAGCCTGCTTCCACAACAGAGTGGGGATTCAATAGGGCTACTAGGCCCTGCACTCTTGCCGGTGGGGGCTGGGAGCTTTCCGGGAGTGGGTGGGGGTTGACGTTGCCATGCGTAGCTTCCCCGATGTGATGATGTCATGCGGAAGTCAAAGGCAGAGATATAGAATGGGAGGGACTTGGCTTGACAGCAGCACACATGAAAGGAGTCTGGGTGTTCTGGTTGATCACAAGCTCAACATGAGCCTGCAGTGCGATGTGGCTGTGAAGAAAGCGAATGCAGTCTTAGGGCGCATTAACAGAAGCCTTGTGTCCAGATCAGGGGAGGTGGTAGTCCCACTCTATTCTGCTATGGTCAGGCCTCACCTGGAGTCCTATGTCCAGTTTTGGGCACCACACTTTAGGAAGGATGTTGACAAGCTCGAGCGTGTCCAGAAGAGGGCAACCAGGATGGTGAGAGGGTTGGAATCCAAGTCTTACGAGGAAAAGCTGAAAGAGTTGGGTCTGTTTAGCCTGGGAAAGAGAAGGCTTAGAGGGGACATGATTGCAGTCTTCAAGCATTTGAAGGGCTGTCATGTAGAAGATGGAGCAGATCTATTCTCTCTTGCTCCAGATTGCAAGACTAGATCTGATGGGTGGAAATTACAAGGGAGTCGTTACCGGCTAAATATCAGGAGAAACTTCCTGTCAGAGTGGTTGAGCAGTGGAACAGCCTGCCTCGGGAGGTGGTGGATGCTCCTTCCCTGGACATTTTCAAGCGGAGGCTGGACGACCATCTTTCAGTTATGTTGTAGGTATGTAGGGCTATCTTTCAGCTATGCTCCTGCAGTGCAGGGGGTTGGACTAGATGACCCTGCAAGGCCCCTTCCAACTCTAACATTCTATGATTCTATGATAAGTGATATCATGCCGGGGACATCACACTGTGACAGTCTGGAATTTTGGGAAAAGCTCTCTGGTTACCACAGAGTTTTGCCCAAAATACCAGAATATCACCACGCGAAATCCCCAGTGCGATGACATCACTTCCGTGTGACGTCATCATGCTGGGAATGTCGCGCTGGGTCGTGACCCTTGGAGGCAGGAGGCCACGAAATCAAGGGATTCCCCCACTCCCACCTGGAGGCACACTATAAACGGCCCAATCCAAGTGCTGTACAAAACATACGTTGTTATTAAAAAACACATCTTTCTACATAGTTTTCTTCATGCAAAAAAAACCATACGAGGAGACACAGTCTGAGGAAGCGGAACACCAAAGCAACGTAAGTTTAAGAGCGCTATATGCACAGTCCAATATCTTGTGCCTAGGCACACGACTCCAAAATAAAGCCCAACAGTTTAAATTCCACGTTGCTTAATAAAAGGCGCAGCCATATGATTGACATTCTGTCCCGACATGGCCTGTCGGCCTCCTTTTTCCCGTTTCTCCAAAAGAGCTTCGTCCGAGAAGCAACTGTGATCTGTGCAAAATACAAAACACGTGCCTAGAAAATTGTACTCAATTACCTGTTAGTAATATGCCCCGTCAGAACAGAACGTCTCATCTTTGAGGTGTTCAGTCATATGAGGTTTTACCAGCATTAGATAGATTCTTGCTTGATTCTCTGTATTACTCTTCGAGTGGTGCCCAGATAAGAATACATACAAATGAGGCTTTTTGGAATGACTGTCTTCTTTAATAACTCTGACTTAAGTAACAGCGATTAATTAATTGATGCCCTGTGGTTAGTTCCACTGATGAAGTATGCTGAAACAAGGCTTTTATATCTGGAATCCTCATATGATTTCTGCCTGACGCTTTGACTTCTGCCTGATTTTTTTATTTGTCTGACTTCTGATGTTCTGATCCCTTTGGGCTGATTTTTTGAATTCTTTTGGATCCCATTTGTTTGACCATTCTCTGTCTTAAGAGCTATTGTTAGAGTATTCTATATTTCTTGGATATGTGGTTATGCTATGTTGCTTAATTCTTTATTGAATGATATATTTCCATGACTTTTACTTACTTCTAAACTTCCTGTTTAATATTTTTGCGTTTTATTACAGTGTATATTGCAAGGAGATCAAATCATTCAGTCCTAAAAGAAATCAACCCTGACTGTTCCCTGGAAGGCCAGAGACTGAAGTTGAAGCTCAAATACTTTGGGCACCAAATAAGAAGGGAACATTCACTGGAGAAGACCCTGATGCTGGGAAAGATTGAAGGTCAAAGAAGAAGGGGACGGCAAAGGATGAAATAGTTAGACAGTGTCATCGATGCAACGAACATGAAATTGAGCAAACTTCAGCGGACAGCGGAAGACAGGAGGGCCTGGCGTAATCTGGTCCATGGGGTCGCGAAGAGTCGGACTCGACTGTGCGACTGAACAACAGTGTATTCGTTATTTGCTTGTTTGTATACACATTGATACTGAATCAGATCGTTGGTCCACTGAGATTGCCTACTCAGACTGGCAGTGGCTCTCCAGGGCCTCAGGTAGAGGTCCTTCTCAGATCGGCAGCAGCTGTCTAGGGTCTTATACAGAGGTCTTTAGCATCGCCTGATGTTTTCAATTGGAGATGCCGGGGATTGAACATGGGACCTTCTGCATGCCAAGCAGATGCTCTGTCACTGAGCCACGGCCCCTCCCGCCTCTTGTCCCAGTGTCAAAGGATTTTATTTCTGAAGGACTACCGCTTTTCACCACTGCTGTGAAATGAAAACAGGGATTGTCCCCAAAAAGACACCTGAGCCTAGCAATAAAAAGAAAGAAAGTGTGTGCCTTTGAAAAGATAGATGTTTGGGTTTCCTTTCCCACCTCTTGCTTGTGCTCTTTAAAGGTGATGACTTTGGGCAACGATTGTCGGTAAAAGATTATAAATCAGATTTGGGAAGAGCTGGACAGGGGAAGACGGGGAGACGGAAGATCTGACGGTGGGAAAATACACCATGCTAGCACACCTGCAGTATACCTTGTCTAGGAGAAGACGAGGGCACATAAATCCCACACGTGACTAGGCGCACGACCATGGGAGTGGCAGCGAGCGCATGCCTTCTGTCGTCAAGGTGAACATTTGGTGCACTCGTGTTTATGTGTGAGAGAGATCGCAGCCGGTGTCGGTGCATTCCATCGCGATTTGCCGTGTGGAGAAGAAAAGTCACTTTCCCCGCCCGTGACCATAGCAACCCATGCATGGTTTTGATGAGCCTTCAGTTGCAGGTGCATCGATGTAGCAATGCGCCTTGCCCGTGCACCAAGGACTCGTGTGACTGTGTGACTGCACACATGACTGTCTACACAGCATGCCTATTCCCGCCTTCCTCCCCAGGGCAAACAACACCAGGGTGTATGTGTGTGTTTGTGATAGTAAAAGAACGGCACAGTAGTTAAACACCCGGGCACCACGATCCAACTGTCACTTGCCTGGCTGCCTTTCAGTTAAAAAAACAGAAAAAGAAGAACAAATTGGGGGAAACTGATTGGTTCTTGCATTTAGGTGTTTTTTAAAGGACACACATTCTCCATTAAAGCCTTCCCAGCCGGCTGGAGCAGCCGGTTTCTAAGAGGAAGTGGGTGACGAAGGTCCATCCCCGGCTTCTTTCCCGCACAGCCTGGAGGCAAACTGAGGCTTCACCGTTTGCCCTTTGAAGCAAGACTTCCGAGAAGGCAGATCGCCCTCTGGTATGTTGGACCCAGAGGGGATATTAGACTTCACCTGTTGCAGAAAGAGGTTATTATGGTCATATGGCAATGTCTGTGTGTGTGTGTGTAGTATAGCCAGGAGATCCTAAGACTGTCTGGCAGCCCAAAGTTCTGGCTCTTTTAGCATCACAGTGGTGGCGAGCAAGACTAGGGCCTGGCGTTCTCCTGGCATTACCACGTATCTCCAGATCACAGAGGTCAGTTCCCGTGGAGAAAATGGCAGCTCTTAGGGCGAAATCTACGGAATCACATCTCTGCTGCGGCTCCCCGAACCCTTCCCTTCCCAAGCCCCACCCCTAAATCTCCAGGAATGTTCCCAACCAGGAATTGGCAACCATAGCGTCCCCTTATGTAAAAACACCTGAGAGGAGGGGGAAACCCTAGCACAAAGGTGTCAAACTCATTTGTTACGAGGGCTGGATCTGACATAAATGTCACTCTGTCGGGCCGGGCCAGGTGTGCCATAAAACGTAATGCCTGGTACCGGAGACATAAACTTTATAAAGGACACAGGCAACCTCAATTAACGATATTATTTTTTACTCAAAATACAAACAAAAACAATTGATTTACTGGGGAACCCACAAAAAGCCCCAATAAAGACTAGGTTTTTTCCCCAAGGGATACCATAAAAGGGGGACCACCTTAAATTTCCATATATACCAGTTCATTGCGGGCTGGGTAAGAGCCCCGGATGGGTGGGTTCTGGCCCCTGGGCCTTATGTTTGACACCCCTGCCCTAGCAGATCAAGGAGTATAATGGTAGAAGAACACCTTGGCCTAGGGTGTTCAAGTGGTTAAGACGCTGAACTGCAGGCTGTGGAAGGTCAGTAGTTCAGCAGTTCAAGACCCGGGTGCCGCATGACGGAATGAGCTCCCCTCTCTAGTACCAGCTCCTGCCAACCTAGCAGTTCGAAAGCAAGAAATTGCAAGTAGATAAATAAGTACCACTTCGGTGGGAAGGTAACAGCGTTCCGTGCGCCTTGGTGTTTAGTCATGCTGGCCACATGACCACGGAAACGTCTTCGGACAGCGCTGGCTCTTTGGATTTGAAACGGAGATGAGCACCGCAACTCTAGAGTCGGATTCGACTGGCTTTCGAGCAAGGGAACCTTTACCTAGGGTGCTAGTTTTCCACGTGCAGGGAATTATTCATGTCTAGAAGCATGTACATATGTCCCCTGAAGAGCTTCAGATCAACACCTACTGGTGATCACCGGCCCAAAGGATGTCCACTTAGCCTCGACCAGAGCTGGAGCCTCTTCGGTTCCGGGCTGGCGGAACAGCCTCCGGATGGAGATCAGGGCCCTGCAGGACTTACAACTACTCCACACACATCCTGTAAAACAGAGCTGTGCAGCCAGGCCCTTGGCTGAGGTGGCAGACACCACATTAGACTGTCTGCCCCTGCCCTACCCACCCACCTATGTTCTTCATCTACACAGGCACTTTCTATGTACTGAGTGGTGGGAATTCTTTGCCCACCTGTCAACATCAGCAGATTTAATACACCTACAGGGGCTATATTTTCCGAGAGCACATTCAATGGCATTACCGCCGTCTTGTGACTCGTGTATAGAATGGAATCTTTAACCTTTTATCACATGATGCCTTGATCTTTTAAACTGTTATATTTACAAGTTGTGAGCAGCGCTCCTTCTAAGCTGAGTTAGGGTGAGCTAGCTCACAATTTTTAGCCTCTGGCTCCCAAAAGTGCAGCTCAAAGCCACATTCAAACACCCCTGGCCAACACCGTACTGACTGCAAAGTCACCCCTGAAGGGCCATAAATCGATGCAGAGGGTACAGTAAAATCCGAGGACCAAAGAACTCGCAAGGGGCGTGGAGTGTGGAGGATACCATAAAGCCCGATAATCAAAGGCAGTGGAAACCATCATGCAAGGGCAGAAGAGAATTCCTGTTCCAACGTGGGTCTCTACAACAAACGGAGGGAAAAGCCCAGGCGGAATCAGCCAAAAAGGCTCTTCCGATCTGGAACAGTAAATTGCCCACCCGCTCCTGATATCTCACCCCCTACCCCCGTCTAGGCCAGGCCCCATCCGCACGCCGCAGGGCACGGTGAGCGGCCGCCTCGCCCGGTCCGTGGCGCGCAACGTGTGAACGCGAGACGCGGCCCGTGCGCGCAGCAGCTCCTGCAAGCGGCTCAGCGCGGAAAAGCCCGACGCTGCAGGCCGGCGGAGCAGGTGGCGGCGGCTCCGAGGGTCCCCCCGCTCCGCTCCGCCCCGCCGCTGCCTCCTTCCCCGCCGTCGCATGGGGCGCCCCTATCGGGAGGAGGAGGAGGAGGCGGCGGCGGCGGGGAGGAGCCAGCGCGCACCACAAGGCACCACAAGGCACCCGGCCGGCCGTGTGAGGCCGCGTCCCGGGTAGCGGAGGACGCACAGCTCGGAGCCCCTTTCCTGCGCTCCGGCTGCCGGCGCCGGCCGTGGCGGACCCGAAGGCAGCCGGCCCGGTGGCCCAAGCAGCCCTCCGTGGAGCCCGGCCTCGCCGGCTGAAGGCGGAGCGGGAGACGGCGATGCAGCGCCCGGAGGCGGCGGCGGCGGTTCCATCCGCCAGACGCCGGAGCAGCCGCGGCTGTTGAAGCTCTCGGAAGGTGAGTGGCCCCTCGTAAGGCAGGCAGGCAGGCAGGCGGCCCTCTGAGCACGTGCAGAGGGCTGGATCCCCAAAGCGAAGGGAGAAGCAGAAGAATGCCGGCAGCAGCGAGCGCCTTCGCTTGGGAGCGCCTCTGCGGCCGGGTGCGAGGCGCGCAGGGCTGCGTTGCCAACTCCAGGTTGGGGGCTCCCTGGAGAGCTGCGGGGGAGGAGGTGAAGGGCGGCGGGGAGAGGAGAGACCTCGACATAACGCCGCCGATTCTGCCTTGCCAAGCAGCCATTTCCTCCAGCGTGGGGACTGTCCTCTGTCGCCTGGAAGCAAGTTGTCGCGCCAGGAGATCTCCAGGCCCTACCTGGAGGCTGGCAACCCCACCAGCAGGGTCTAATTCCGTAGCACCCGCCATCCAAAGCAGCCATTTCCTGCAGGGGAGGGGCCGATCTCTGTTGCCTGTAAACCAGCTGTGTTACCGGGAGATCGCCAGGCAGCACCTGGAGGCTGGCAACCCCACCAGCAGGGTCTCACGCCGTAGCATCTGCCTTCCAAAGCAGCCATTTTCTCCAGCGGGACTGATTTCTGTAGTCTGGAGATCTGGTGTCATTCCGGGAGGTCTCCTGGTCCCGCCTGGAGGAAAGCAACCCAGGGTCTCTGTCTCTCTCCAGGGCTGACCGGGAGAGATGTTGAGCGGTTGCATCTTTTGACTGCGAGGCTTGAATGGCAACGGTTGATGGCTGCAGCTTCAGGCAGGGAGTCCCTGGTCCCTTTCCCTCCATATGCCGGGAAGGAGAGGCGCCTTTATTTCTGCACCCCCCCCCCCAGCCCTGTTTTGCTGTCCTTCGCCTATCAGCGGGGTAGAATTGGGGGGCTTCTGCTTGAGAGAACTGGCCGCTCCGATTGTACTCAACCTGGGTCGCTTCAAAAGGGCGGACTCCCCCGCATCTCCTCAGGACATGCTCTCCAATGCTGGATTCCCATCCCACATTAGGGCTTTATATTGTTTTGCATGCATGCCCCCTGATGCGGGAGAGGACAGCTGGTGCTGCCGGGGGTGGGGTGGGGTGGGGGAGTCTGTCTCCCTCCTTCTCTCAGCCGCTCTTCCCAGCCAGGATTACCTAACCCTCACGCAGGCCTTCGGCGTGGGATTTATTGGGCTGAAAACATCTCTGTTCGGTGCCGCTTCTCTCCCAGTGCCGAGAGCGGCTGGCGCATTTTTATTTTTTTAAAAAAAGGAAGGTTCAGAAACCATCTCGTTTTTCTTGCAAATCAGCGACGGGTTATCGCAAGATCCAGTCGCTTGCGGGGTGTTGTATGTGTGTGTGTGTGTGCTGAGAAGGACTTGCTGGCGTGGAGACATTTTGAGAAGGCGCACTGGTAAGATACGACTGGGATTGCCCCCTGCAACAGAATCCTCTGTGTGTGTGTGTGTATTACGCTATTAATTGTTTGTATTAATTAGTGTATTACACTTCTTTTGAAGAATTAATACACTATTAATTATTGCATTGTGTGTATCGCACTAAAGACCACAACAGTCTGGGTGCTAAAGTTAAGAGTCTGTCCAGGATCCAGAAAGTCTAGTTCTAAACAGTAAAAAGGTAAAGGTTTCCCTTTCTCGAAAGCTAGTCGAATCTGACTCTAGGGGGTGGTGCTCATCTCCGTTTCCAGGCCGAAGAGCCGGCACTGTCCGAAGACTTCTCCATGGTCACGTGGCTGGCTTGACTAAACACCGAGGCGCCCAGAATGCTTACCTTCCCACCGAAGCGGTACCTATTTATCTACTTGCATTTTCTTGCTTTCAAACTGCTGGGTTGGCAGGAGCTCGGGCCAGAAACGGGAGCTCACTCCGTCACGCGGCACTCGGGTCTTGAACTGCCAAACTACAGACCTTCCGGTCTTGCAGCTCAGCGTCTTAACCTCTGAGCCGCCGTGGCTCCTGACAGCTCTAACAGTAGCCCTGTGCCATTTCAGATGGGTAGCCCTGTTAGTCCGCCGGTAGCAGTCAAAAGAGTGAGAGTCCAGTGGGACCATAAAGACTAACCAGATTTGTGGCAGGGTATGCCGCGTGAGAAGGGAGCCCTCACTGGAGAAGACCCCGATGCTGGGAAAGACTGAAGGTCAAAGAAGAAGGGGACGGCAAAGGGTGAGATGGTTAGACAGTGTCATCGATGCCGTGAACATGAAATTGAGCAAACTTCAGAGGACAGCGGAAGACAGGAGGGCCTGGCATGATCTGTTCCGTGGGGTCGCGAAGAGTCGGACTCAACTGTGCGACTGAACAACAACAAAGGTCTGGTGTCTGAAGAAGTGAGCCGTGACTCACGAAAGCTCGTCCCCCTGCTGACACAAATGTCGCTAGTCTTTAAGGTGCCACTGGACTCTTTTCTACTGTGGAATTCTTCGGACAGCGCTGGCTCCTCGGCTTTGAAACGGAGATGAGCACCGCAACCCTGGAGTTGGACTCGACTGGCTTTTGAGCAAGGAAACCTTTACCTTTCCCTAACTCTTCTTCTGATTTCATATTTATGGTTTCTAGAGTAATGGAGCCCTGTGTTAAAGCTAAGCAGGGTCAGTCTTGGTTTGTACTCGGATGGGAGACCGCCAAGGAAATCCAGGGCTGCTACGCAGAGGCAGGCAATGGTGAGACACCCCTGAATGTCTCTTGCCTTGAAGACCCGGCTGGGGTCACAAGTTGGCTCCCGCTTGGATGGCAGAGAAAAGAAGGTGTTCGGGGAGCTGGTGCCCATTAGGGTAGGCAGAAGAAGAAGAGATTGGATTTATACCCCGCCCTTCACTGCCCAAAGGCGTCTCAGAGCGGCTTACAAACTCCTTTCCCTTCCCCTCCCCACAACAGACACCCTGTGAGGTAGGCGGGGCTGAGAGAACTTCTGACAGAAACTGCTCTTTCAGGAACAGCTGTGCCAGAGCTTGTGACTGACCCAAGGTCACACCAGCAGCTGCATGTGAAGGCGTGGGGAATCAAACCCAGTTCTCCCAGATAAGAGTCCGCGCACTTAACCACTACACCAAACTGGAGTGTTTGTGCTCCATACAGGTGAAGAGTTGTGGCTTAGGGGAAGGGCCTCTGCTGGGCAGGCAGAAGGTCCCAGGTTCAGTCCCCGGCATCTCCAGTGAAAGGGACCAGGTAGTCGCTGGTGTGAAAGCCCCGTAACCGATGTTCCCTCTAATTCCCCACCTCCACCACTGAGCAGAGCAGTTCACATCCTGAGGAGATTATAACTGCCTGTAACCTTAACGTGGGTGACAAGACCTTGCGCGGCTCCAGGTTGCTGCCGAGTCGGGGCTTCCTGTGTCAACGAGCGGCCGCCCGTGCGCGCAGCTTAGAGGGAACACTGCCCCTGACCGATGTTCCCTCTAAGCTGTGGAATCTTGTGAGCGAGGACTCTACCTTGTGAGCGACTGGCATGAAAGTTGCGAGCGATTTGGCTACTGCATAAATCAGTTTGCTCTGGAGCCCTCCCTTCCTGGACTAAGATAAAAATGTGTGAGCCGGAGGCTAAAAAGCTGTGAGCCAGCTCACACTAACTTGGCTTAGAGGGAACACTGCCCCTAACCCGAAACCCTGGAGAGCCTCTCTGTGTGTCTGAGTAGACAGTACTGACCTCAATGGATTAACCGTCTGATTCAGTGGAAGGCAGCTTCTTTGAGAGCCATTTTGGTTAAGTGGTCAGGAGCGCAAACTCTAGTTTGGGAGAACAGGGTTGGATCCCCCACCCCTTCTCATGCAGCTGCTGGTGTGACCTTGGGTCAATCACACGTTCTCTCAGAGCTGTTCTCTCAAGAGCAGTCCTCGAAAGAGCTCTCTCAGCCCCACCTACCTCACAGGGTGTCTGTTGCGGGGAGGGGCAGGGAAAGGAGATTGTAAGCCGCTCTGAGACGATGAATGAAGGGCAGGGTGTAAATCCAACCTCCTCCTCTTCCTTCCCCTCTCCTCCATATGCAGCCAGCTGGGTGACCTTGGGCAAGCCACAGTTCTCTCAGAGCTGTTCTCAAAGAGCTCTCTCAGCCCCACCTCCCTCACAGGGCGTCCGTTCTGGGGAGAGGAAGGGAAGGAGATTGTAAGCCGCTCTGAGACTCCCGAGTGAAGGGCAGGGTATAAATCCAGCTTCTCCTCCTCCTCCTTCGTTTTCCCTCTGTTTGCCCTATTGGGTGACCTCACGAAAGCAGCTTGTGAGGTTCCCTCGAAGGAGTTGCAGGCAGGCATTGCTTTCCCTCTCCCGGCATGCTAGCCTGCCTTTATTTTCTTCCGTGTCACTTCCCGGTTCACCAGCCGTTTACACACAAATCGAACGACCGTGTCTCAGGCGGACTCCCCTTTTTCGGCTCGGTCTCTGCATTTTCTTTTACGGGACTCCGGGTTGTAATTCTTGATTCCCTGGTCTTCTGGGCAGGAGAGTTTCCCCGTTTCTTCAGGAGTTCCTTCCCCCCACAGCCCCCTCCTTCTCTGCCTCAGTTCCCCCGAACGGACTCTGTCTGTCCACCTGCCCTCATGGGATTCTGTCGTTTCCCTGTTAACCCACCGGCTTTCTCAGATCCCATTCCTCATCCAAAGTCCACCACGTCTACTCAGCCCTGAAACTTGCTGGGTAGCCTTGGGCTGAGCATTCTCTCTTAACCTACCCTACCCTGCAGGGGTGTTGTGAGGATAAAACGGGAGAAGAACCGCCGGCCCTGATCTCCTTGGGGGGGAAAAGAGGATCACGATGCAAACACTCCGTTTCTACAAGGTGCCAGGGGTCGAGAGGTATAGTTTGGGCCTTTGTGTTTCCACACGAGATCTCCCCAGCTCTGCAGGATAGGCCCCACCGCCAAATTCTTGCCCAAATCAATTTCTAGTTTGTTCTCGAGCTTCTGCAAGTCGCGAGGGAGTCGGCCTGAGGCCTGGTCAAATCAGTCTGGGTAGGCTCTTGGATTTTGGCGCCTGACCGGCCTGCCTTCTGACGCTTGCTGTGGGAGCACTTGAGGTTCTTCAGGGTTGTGTGAAGGAGGCGCTGGCGTTCACTCTGGGCTTTATGGTGACGTGTTCCTACCAGTCGTGATGGAGATCTATCCCATCCGCTACCAGAGGTCCCTTTATATCAGTTGCTCTGGAACATGGGAGGAAGGATCCCGTGGTAGGCCGCTGTGTGAATGGAAAGCGAGAGATGGTGGCCCTTTGGTTGGATCCAGCGTGGCTCTTCTTATGCTCCTCATGTTGGACTTCGATATTGGGGCTGCGCCTTGGGAAAGCCCTCCCCAGATCAGTCCTGCTTAAAGAAGAGAAATTGGGTTTATACCCCCACCCTTCACTCGGAGTCTCAGAGCGGCTCACAATCTCCTTTCCCTTCCCCTCCCCACAACAGACACCCTATGAGCAGCGTTCCCTCTAAGCTGAGTTAGTGTGAGCTACCTCACAGGTTTTTTACCCTCCGGCTCACACGTTTTTGTCTTAGCTCAGGAAGGAGGGCTCCAGAGCTAACTAATTTATACAGCAGCCAAACTGATCACTCACAACTTTAATGCCAGTAGCTCACAAAGCAGAATTTTTGCTCACAAGACTTCACAGTTTAGAGGGAACACTGCCTGTGAGATGGGTGGGGCTGAGAGAGCTCTCTTGAGGACTGCCCTTGAGAGAACAGCTCTGAGAGAACTTGTGACTGACCCAAGGTTACACCAGCAGCTGCATGTGGAGGAGTGGGGAATCCAACCCAGTTCTCCCAGGTTAGAGTCCACTCTCTTAACCACTACACCAAACTGGCTCTTAAGGCTATTAAGGGTCAATTACCCGTCTCTAACTGTGGTGGCTCAAGTGGTTAAGACGCTGAACTGCAGACTGTGGAAGGTCAGTAGTTCAGCAGTTCGAGACCCGAGTTCAGCCGCATGACGGATTGAGCTCCCGTCTCTAGTTCCAGCTTCTGCCAACCTAGCAGTTCGAAAGCAAGGAATTGCAAGTAGATAAATAGGTACCACTTTGGTGGGAAGGTAACAGCGTTCCGTGCGCCTTGGTGTTTAGTCATGCCGGCCACATGACCACGGAAACGTCTTCGGACAGCGCTGGCTCTTCGGCTTTGAAACGGAGATGAGCACCGGAACCCTAGAGTCGGATTCGACTGGCTTTTGAGCAAGGGAACCCTTTACCTTTACCTTAACTGAGTTGGATGATCGATTCAGGCGGGGTAGCCATTTTGATCTGAAGCAACGGAACGAAGTCGGAGTCCACGGGCACCTTTAAGAGAACCAAGTTCCATTCCGGGTACAAGCTTTCAGATGCATACACGCTTCTCCAGTAGGATTATGCATATTGTATTGCAGGTGCTCATTTGTACATGTGGGAAAATAGGTGCATGTTTATTGCATGCAGTGGCATGCAGTGGCAGATTAACCATTCAGCAGACTAAGAACGTGCTTAGGGCACCAGGGCCCAAAGGGGGCACCACAAAGTTGGGGAAAGGGTGAAAAGTAAAAAAAAAAAAAAAAGAATAAAGATTTGTAAAAAAAATTTTTTTGTTTTGATAAAACTAGTGCAAATCGACCATGGTGCACCCTAAGGTTATCTTCTATTTTTTGTTGGCGAGGTGCAGCGTCATAGGCGATGTTTAAAAGCAAAATGCACGTGTTTAAAAGCAAAATGATGGAGCCAAATTCAAATGGACACTGGGTCAGTGTGGAAAGGAGGGCGGCACCAAGATTGGTCAGTGCTGAGGGCGCCAGTGAGCCTTAATCCGCCCCTGGTGGTACGCAAGGAAGGGACGGGTGATTTTCTGAACGGGCGTGAAGAGAATTCACGTGCAAAGTGGGGCTCCGTGGTAAGAATCAAGGACTGAGCCGCTTGGGACATCAGATAATGCAGCAGTGAGTGAGTGTGAGCCAGCTCACAGTTTTTAGCCTCCGGCTCACGCGTTTTCGTCTCAGCTCAGGAAGGGAGGGCTCCAGAGCAGAGCCCTCACTCACAACTGTAATGGCAGGAGGAGCTCACAAAGTAGAATTTTTGTTCACAAGACTTCATAGCTTAGAGGGAGCATTGGTCCTGGGGTTGTTTCGTGGCACATCTTTTGCAAATTGGGATCAGACTGTTCTCACGGCAGCCCTGACTTGGGTGGCCCAGGCTAGCCCGATCTTCTCAGCTCTCGAAAGCTAAGCGAGGTCGACCCTGGTGAGCACTTAGATGGGAGACGGTCAAGGAAGCCCAGGGTTACCACGCCGAGCAGGCAATGGCAAACCACGTCCCAATATCTCTCGCCTTGAAAACCCAACTGGGCCACCAAAAGTCAACTGCGACCTTATGGCCCTTCCCGTCGCCACACCGACCAATTGGATGATAGATTCGGCTGTGCCTCCTGCAGAGTGCAGGGGTTTGGAACACATGACCCTACAAGAACATAACGTAAGAACATAAGAGAAGCCCGTGTTGAATCAGGCCAATGGCCCATCTAGTCCAACACTCTGTGTCACACAGCGGCCAAAATATACCAGGTGCCATCAGGAGGTCCATCAGTGGGGACAGGGCACCAGAAGCCCTCCCACTGCTGCCCCCTCCAGCACCAAGAATAGAGTGCATCACCTGCCCCAGACGGAGAGTTCCCATCTATACCCTGTGGCTAATAGCCACTGATGGACTTCTGCCCCATATGTTTATCTAATTCCCTCTTGAAACTGTCCATGCTTGTAGCTGTCCGTGCTTGTAGCTGACCCTTCCAACTCTAACATTCTGTGATTCTCCTCATAGTAATGACAAAAGGAAGGCCACTCTAGGACCATTGGATTTAGTTTTCTGCTTTAAACTTTGTTTGGCTGGGCTGTGGAAGTCATTACAGGTGAATTCTTCCCTCTTTTCTTATTTTCCTGCACTGTTGTTAGGTTGTTGGGAGGCTGGGGAGCGGAATTTCCTTTCCCCCCTGCTGTCTTAGAATGTCTGTTGTTTTATTTATCGATGTGTTTTTAGGTCATTTTTTAACCTTGGTTTTAAATCAAATTACTGACTGTATTTTGCTCTGTTGGAAGCTGCCCCGAGCCTGGCTTGCAGGGAAGGGTGGCCTAGCAAATCCGATTTAACAAATAATAAACAAATAGTAAAGTAAGATTAATATATATTATAATAGTAACTTTGGGAGATTTTTTTCCTTTACTCGTATTTGCTAAGCAGTGGAGAAAGATTTGAAACGGTCTTTGTCACAGGGGGGCGTTGATAGGCTGTTTTTTCTGTCACTCGGGGGGTTCCTTCTGTTGTATTACATAATTTTATAGACGGATATTGATCCCATGTTTTGTAAGCAGGTAACAGCATTCCGTGCACCTTGGTGTTTAGTCATGCTGGCCACATGACCACAGAAACGTCTTCGGACAGCGCTGGCTCTTCGGCTTTGAAATGGAGATGAGCACCGCAACCCTAGAGTCGGATTTGACTGGCTTTCGAGCAAGGGAACCTTTACCTTTATCTATTACTTCTGCTGTTTTCAGAATACAAAATAACGAAAGCAAGCTTACGTTTTGATCGGTCAGCTTTTTTAGTGCAAGAAGGCACCGTAACCACCTATTTGGTTTAGTGGCTAGGAGCGCAGACTCTAAATCTGGGAGAGCCGGGTTTGATTCCCCACTCCTCCACATGCAGCTGCCGGTGTGACCTTGGGTCAGTCACAAGTTCTCTCAGTGCTGTTATCTCACTAGCAGTCTTCGAAAGAGCTCTCTCAGCCCCACCTACCTCACAGGGTGTCTGTTGTGGGGAGGGAAAGGGAGAGGAGATTGTAAGCCATTCTGAGACTCCTTTGGGTAGTGAAGGGTGGGGTATAAATCAATGCTCCCTCTAATCTGTGGAGTCTTGTGAGCAAAAATTCTACTTTGTGGCTCAGTGGCAGAGCATCTGCTTTGCGTGCAGAAGGTCCCAGGTTCCATCCCCGCCATCTCCAGTTGAAAGGACAAGGTTGTAGGTGATGTGCAAGACCTCTCTATCTGAGCCCCTGGAGAGCTGCTGCCAGTCTGAGCAGACAATACTGACATTGATGGACCCAGGGTCTGATCCGGTAGAAGGCAACTTCATGTATTAACGGTAGGAACTGGGAGAAACTTTGAGGTCAGGAAGCAGTTTTCCTCCAGGCCATTTTGGCTGGAGATCCTGGAGGTTTTTTCTCATCTTCTGGGCATGGAGCAGGGGTCACTGTGGGTGTGGAGGGGAGGCATTTGTGAATTTCCTGCCACCAACTCTTTCATGACTGACTTCTGGACCTCTGACCTTGGACCGAACATCTTGGATTTGTCTAACTTCCGGGCCGAACAAACCTGCCTTGCTTGACTTCTGGCACCTGATAGCTGGAGCCTGCAAGTGAGTACACCAGTGAAGTTTTGATTGGATGTGTGTAGTCTTAAAAACATTGCTTTGGCCACAGCTGCCACCACAGCAGAAGGATCTTCAGTAAGCTGTAGCAGCCATTCTGTGGCTGGCTTCACCTCCTGCAGCAGCCATTTTGTAGATGTGCCCACTGCAGTATGTCAGAATTGCAAAGGTGCTCGCAGGCTCAAAAAGGCTGGGAACCATTGGTTTGGAGGGAGAGGAGATACATGAAGAAAGTCTGACCGATTTCCCATAAGCAGCTGTGCCACCTTCGCTCTTCCCTTTTCCCCGATTGTATTTGTCAATTGCCCACTATTTGCTGCACGGCCACATTTTGACCAGCAACATCCCCTGAGTTTCCCGCATCTTCTCAATTTCAAAAAAACAAAGATCAAGAAGACGCGGGGGAAATTGGGGGATGCTGTGCATCAAAATGCGGCCGCGCAGCAAGACCTGGGAAATTGACTAATACAATTGGGAAAAGGGAATAGCGAGGGTGACACAGCGGCTTGTGGGAAATCGGTCTCTGAGAAACCATGTTGCCGGGGCTCTGCCGTCATAAGCAAGTGAAATGCGCTGCTGTAACACAAAGGGCTTTTTTCATCTTGGCAATCCGTCTGTCACTTTGACAATGAGTTCACAGTTTTGTTTGGATGTTGTGATGTACATAGTCGCTTGGTCACCAAAAGCACTCCACAGTGTGTAATTGTCATGCCATTTGAACGATGACTCATGCAGCATAGGGCAGAACAAACAGCTGAAATGAAGATTTGGGTGTCGAAGCATGTATACTCGTGACTCTTAAAGGCGCTGTTTGAAGACCTGAAAATGGTTCTAGTCGGGTATATTTTTAATAGTAGGATCAAGCCTCCACAGGGGTGGCCCCTACGACAGAGATTGCCAACCTTTCTGAGCCTGCAAGCTGCTTTGGAATTCTGACACAGGGTGGTGGACACAAGCACAAAATGGCTGCCACGGGAGGCAGAGGTACCTACAAAATGGCTGCCGCAGGAAGTAGAGATACTCACAAAATGGCTGCCACAGGAGGTAGAGGTACCCACAAAATGGCTGCCACGGGAGGCAAAGGTACCCACAAAATGGCTGCCGCATGAGGTAGAGGTACCCACAAAATGGCTGCCACAGGAGGTGAAGCCACACGAACAGAGGAAGCCGAAATGTGGGGGAGAAGAGAGAGAATGAAAAAGAAAAGACACTGGGAAGGAGGAGTGAGAACAAAGTTAGCACAGTGATGGCAACTAACTGCTGAAATATTCTGTTAATATTCTGGTTAAGTCAGTGAATACAACTTCATGAAATGGAGTTTGCGGGATGTACTTTCCCCATTTCTCTCTATCCAGGGCATGCCAGAAGCTTGGGAAATTTGGCACGTGCTTAGCAGAGATTATGATTGTTGTTGTTGTATTTATGAATTGCCCAATCCCCGCCACTGCAGGGCTCTGGGTGATGTAAGGTAAGGGTAAAGGTTCCCTTGCTCGAAAGCCAGTCGAATCTGACTCTAGGGTTCCGGTGCTCATCTCCGTTTCAAAGCCAAAGAGCCAGCGCTGTCCGAAGACGTTTCTGTGGTCATGTGGCCGGCATGACTAAACACCAAGGTGCATGGAACGCTGTTCCCTTCTCACCGAGGTGGTACCTATTTATGTACTTGCAATTTCTTGCTTTCAAACTGCTAGGTGGGCAGGAGCTGGAACTAGAGACAGGAGCTCACTCCATCATGCGGCACTCTCGGGTCTCGAACTGCTGAACTACTGACCTTCCACAGCCTGCAGTTCAGCGTCTTAACCACTTGAGCCACCGCAGCCATAAAAGAAAGACAAGATAAAACCAGTGAAAAGTACATTAATAAAGGATTTCAACCAACAAATGGTGAATAATCTATCCCAATTGCAACTGCTGGCTATTTCACAGGCGGGGGGAAGAGGGCAAGGTAGATGTAAATAACAGAGAACAGAAAAGGGTGCCCCCAAAGACGACAGCAGGTCAGTTCCAGTCCAGTGTTCCCTCTAAGCTGAGTTAGTGTGAGCCAGCTCACCATTTTTTAGCCCCCGGCGCACACATTGTTGTCTTCGCTCAGGAAGGAGGGCTCCAGAGCAAACTAATTTATTCAGCAGCCAAATTGCTCGCTTACAACTTTAATGCCAGTCGCTCACCAAGTAGCATTTTTGCTCACAAGACTCCGCAGCTTGGAGGGAGCATTGTTCCAGTCCACTCTTTCTCTCCGAGTTTCTGTGCCCGCACCATGTCCAGCGTACTAGCGCTGGTGGCACATCGAGTGAAGGCCCTGAAATCCTCCCCTTCTCTTGCTCCTGTTGAAACTAATCTTGTGGCTGTTAAGGGTCTCTCCACGCGGCTCTGTGTGTTTTCGGTACTCTTGAGAAGTTCACAAGTCAAGGGCGTGTGAAGCATTGGGGTATTTGGTTAATAGAACAGAGTTTGCCCTCTCGTAGAAGAGTGGATCTTGAGTGCAGGGAAATAAATCTCCCAAGAAGTATATTGCAAAAAAGGTAAATTCATTCAAGTGGACTCAGTTCACGTTCAGGTTGCGGTTGAAAGCAGAGAGAGAGAGAGGCGCAATCTAAAGAGTACTTCCCCTATCACAAGTGGCCCGATAATCTGGCACTGTGTGTATGGGTATGAGGGCACTGCTTCCACAAGAGAGACCTGCAGAGATGTGCGATTCCACGAAGAGCCATTTGAAGAATGGAGAACAAAGGACACACCGAGAGAATCATAGAATGTTGGAAAGGGTCTTGCGGGTCATCTAGTCCAACCCCCTGCACTCTGCAGGAGCGTAGCCGAAAGGTAGCCCCTACGACATCCCCGAAAGATGGCCGTCCAGCCTCTGCTTGAAAACGTCCAGCGAAGGAGCATCCACCACCTCCCGAGGCAGACTGTTCCACTGCTCAACCACTCTTGCAGTTAGGAAGTTTCTCCTGATATCTAGCCGGTATCGACTCCCTTGTCATTTCCACCCACTAGATCTAGTCTTGCAATCCGGAGTGAGAGAGAATAGATCTGCTCCATCTTCTCCATGACAGCCCTTCAGATATTTGAAGACTGCAATCATGCCCCCTCTAAGCCTTCTCTTTCCCAGGCTAAACATACCCAACTCTTTCAGCCTTTCCTCGTAAGACTTGGATTCCAACCAAATCAGAGGGCAGCTCCTGGGTTAAGGCAAAGAGAGAGGCATCCCATTCAGGGAGATAACACTTATAAACGCTTAGAGTGATACAGCGACCCCCCCCCAATGTCCAGGCATGTTGAATTACTACAACATGAAGGATATAAACAAAAGTAATGTCCTACTTCCATAGTAGTGGCTCAAGTGGTTAAGACGCTGAACTGCAGGCTGTGGAAGGTCAGTAGTTCAGCAGTTCGAGACCTGAGAGTGCCACATGACGGAGTGAGCTCCTGTCTCTAGTTCCAGCTCCTGCCAACCTAGCAGTTCGAAAGCAAGAAATTGCATGTAGATAAATAGGTACCACTCCGGTGGGAAGGGAACAGCGTTCCGTGCACCTTGGTGTTTAGTCATGCCGGCCACATGACCACGGAAACATCTTTGGACAGCGCTGGCTCTTCGGCTTTGAAACGGAGATGAGCATCGCAACCCTAGAGTTGAATTCGACTGCCTTTTGAGCAAGGGAACCTTTACCTTTACCTTTACTTCCAGAGGGGGCAGCTGTTATTGGTTCTTTTCATGGTGGTGGTGGAAAGTGTTGTCAAGTTGTAGCTGATTTATGGTGATCCTGTAGCAGGACTGTAGCTATGGTGGGGCATTTCGGGGCTCTGCCCCTTCATATGTGGGGCTTGCCCCACAACAGCTGCTGCCCTCCCCACCCCCTCCTGTGACATTAGAAGGGCCCTCTGACTGATCGGCAGGAGCGTGTGGCCTGTCGATCAGCTGGAGGGCCCTTTAAACATTGCAGCTGCCTCTCTCCTTCCCCTCCTCCAAGATTTAAAGGGCCCTCCAGCTGATCAGCGGGTCCTTTAGATCTCGCCGGAGGTGAGGGAGAGGGGCGGCTGCCGGCCTGCACACCGTCCCTAACCTCCAAATGGGGATTTCGCCACTTGGACATCAGGCGCGGGCAGCCCCCGCTAGAAAAAGCAGGATTAAACGGGGTCCCTTAAAATGCTGCTTTTCTAGCAGGGGCGGCCCGCACCTGATCTCCAAGCGGCACCACCACCAGTGTCAGGTTTGCCGAAGCGCGCTCAGAAGTTGCTCGTGGTTGTGGTGGTGGAGCTGACTTAGGGCAACCCCGTAGGGCTTTCAAGGCAAGAGACGAACAGAAGCGGTTTGTCATCGCCTGCCTCTCCGTAGCAACCCTGGAATTCCTTGGTGGTCCCCCATCGAAGTACTGACCAGGGCCGACCCTGCTTAGCTGATGGGATTGGATTTACCTTGGCCGTCCAGGTCAGGTTGGTATTGGGCATAGAACGTTGCAAATCTCAGTCTTTGCGCGTTTTCAAAACAAAGAGCAAACCCCGCAGCTTTCTAGCTCATATGGCTACGGAAGATAGACTTGAAAGCAAGCGGCCAGCCTTTGGAGGTAATCTCAGTCACGGGCGGCACCGACGGACTAGGATTTCCAGGCCCAGAGGAGATGTTTCAGAACTCTGCAAAGCTCCGTCTCCCTTTTCCATGACTCGCAGAAGCCCAGCAAACTGTGCGAAACACAGACACATCTGTGCAGATTTAACGTACCGTGTTTTTGCAAATCTCAGAATTCCGCTTTTCTTTGGGGGTCGAATTCGACCTTTTGGAAGCAGAGCACGGGGAGTTAATCTCGGTGCTGTGTGTCGAATTAGAAAGAGAGCTGCTGGGGAAGGATTGCAATGAATTTCCACAGTCCTCTCTGTGGTTGCGTGTCTAAGCATTCTGCATTATGCGCACCAGCGGTTCCCTGACCACCACCATCCCCCTCCCCGCACACCGCTTCTGAGTTTCAGCCTAAGTGTCCTGCAAAGGCTGTTTGTTACTCGGGAGTAGCCACTGAAGTGGGTTTAGAAGGCTGTAAACTTTGTTTAGGATTGCAAAGTCAGCCCTCTCGGGGTAGCGAGACCGAAGGCCGAAACAGATGCATCCTTAAAGGAATCCAGCTCTTTGGCTGCATGCTACGCCCACGCAGAAAGGAGAGAATGGAAGCTTTGTGGATGTGAAACGGGGTGGGGGTGGGGGTTGACCTTGGATTTTTCCCTCTGTAATGTTAGTTGTGCGCCACTTTGTTCATCGTCAGGGCACAATTGTTCAATATTGGCAAGTGGTCTCCTATTTGCAAACGTCGTGGAATCTGCTTAAAAGAAGAATGTTGCAAGCGTGTTGGTTTTTCTGTGGTTTCCCAAGTGGGTGCCCTATCATTTTGATATCAAGAGATCTCCTAAGAAGTGTTGGCACAGGTTTAACCGCATTTAACATGAATATTTTGTACCACAGAAGTGGTTCTTGAAATTCCCATAGCCGAGTTGGATTAAGGCAGTTGTTTAGTCCTGGGCCCTCTTGGGGGGTGGGGGTGCAGGCCTGTAGCTATGGTGGGGATTTTGGGGTCTCCGCCCCTTTCTTAAAGGCACAGCCCCTCGAGAATTTCTCCTGTAAATGTTTTTTTTCCAGTCATTTTAAAACATTTTTTTAAAAGATGTGCACTCCTTTAAGCAGAGTGGGGTGCTGTACTTGACTGATTCCCGCATTGAGCAAGGGGGTTGGAGTAGGTGACCTCTAAGATCCCTTCTAACTCTGTGTCAAGAAACTGGTCTCCTTTAAGAGAGTTTTCCTGCCTAAGTGTAAGCTTCATTGATTAGAGGAATCATCGACCCCCACCTGCCGGCTTGTTCTCAGAATTGTTGCTTAGATAACAATGGAAATCGGATAAAGTACCGGATATACAGGACTGGTTACGAAAACTGCTATTTTTAGCTGAAATGGACAAAATGACTAAAAAATTAAATGGACAAATGGCAGAACAGTATTTAAATGAATGGGAAGACCTGAAAATATATATGGAAACTGAATATAGAATGAAAGGGAAAATGTATAACCTTGATTCTTATTGAAAATGGAATAATGTTAGATAAGTCAGATTTCTGTATACAAAAAATATGTTACCTGGTTTATCGATTGTTATAAGTTTAAACTTGATTACTGTTAAATTTTCTTTGTTATTGGCAATAGCAGTGTTGGAAGCCTATCAGGGGGAAGGGGGAAGGGATATAGTTCATAAGTGGATTTGGAAATTGTGTTTAACAGTGTTGAATATATTCCAATAAAAATCTTTGTTATATATATAAAAAAAAGAATTGTTGCTTAGACGACATCGAAAGTGGCTGGCAGCGTGCAGTTTAGACATCTGCCCTGGTCACAGCTTTCCGTGGGCTAAATGGCTTTCTGCACTGAGAACTTCAGCCCCACCAGAAAAAAAAATTTGCTCCACAAGCCACAAAATCCTGGCTACGGGGCCTGGGGGGAGGGGAGCCTTTGCTGTTTCTGTTTCTCAAAAACAAAACAAAACATAAAAACAAAAACTTAAGCAGTCGTTTCCCAGTGCGATCCCACATAGCCCATGCGGCAACTGCAGGTTCACAGAACTGATAGAGTAAAATCCTACCAGTTCTTGGGAATTCTGTTTCGGAGCCTTGTTAGTTGGGAAATCCACCTTGCTTCTGTGAAGACTGAAGGTGATCCGAGCACCACAAGAAGTATTGAAATTCTGGCCTGTGGGCACAAAGTGGTTTCCTCACATCCTTAAGATTCAAGATATCAATATACAACCAGCTGGGGAGGAAATTTGGAGGTGGAGGGAATGGTTGACTGTGGTTAACGTGGTCTGGACTGCCTGGTGACAGTACACTACTAGTACGCCTGGAGTGTGTACGGACAATCTCCTGGGGGTTGTTTAATTGTTACTGATTGCTTGGTTTTTAACTCTCATCCCTGGACTGGGGTGAGAGAAGAAAACCTTGACGCCTTGCTCTTTGAGAACTGGTTTGTTTCTGAGATTATTAAACCAAAGTCTGTGACTTCGGGCTTCCAAAAATGTGTGTCTCTGGGCAAACACAAATATTGATTTCCCCTGATAGTATGGATTCCGGAAAGGGGTCTGATAAATGTGTGGTGGAGGTGGGTGAGTAGGTTGACTAGGGATCCCAGCCTCCAGGTGGGACCTAGCCCCCCCTCGGAATCACAGCCCATCTCCGGACTACAGAGGTCAGTTCTCCTGGAGAAAATGGATGCTTTGGGGAATGGATTCTGTAGCATTGTACCCCCACTGAGTTTCCTGTCCTCCCTAGGCTCCATCCCCAGATCTCCAGGAATTTCCCAACCAAGGAGTTTCATGGATGCACACAAGGGTTTATATCTTGAATAAAGCTTTGTTGGGCTTAAAGGTGCCACTGAGCATGAGATTTCTGTGGCGAACTTTTTATCTTGTACAGTTATTTGAGAGGGTTAACAGAAAAGTCAGGTAAATTGCTTTTTAATAGAGGTTGAGAGTTGTGATTGGCCTTCTTATCTCGCTCTATCAGATGTATCTCATATGCCCCTGCTGACTGGCTGATTGGCACGTTGCTTATCTCATATTTAGTCATGAACCAATCAGTTAGCTGGATAATATCACATGATCGTGATAGAACAGATTTAGAGATAAGACTGATGATATTTTTCTATAAATATGCACTCCTGTGGCAAGCAGAGCAGATTTCTCTGGATGGAAGTCTGAGAAGAAGAATAGGTGAGATTTCTTGGTAGATAACTTGGGCTTTTTAATTTTTAAATTTTATTTCACCATTTAAGGGGTTACAGAATGAAAAAAAGAGCAAAGGGAAAGGTGAGACGCATAATACATCATTTGTTAAACACATTTTAAGGACTTTGCATAACGTAAGAATATAAAACATGAAAAGCATCATAGCAAAGAATATCATTTACAGATCAGGATATGGTAAAATAATCAGTACTTCAGCGTAATATATTTCCATGTGTATTTCCATCATTTCCTATCTCTAGGCCTAGGTAGGAAAACATGTAAACAAGAAACATAAGAAAAGAGTAAAAAAATATTTTTCTCAATATAAAGTTAATATTGTCCTAAAATAACTAGTAAATATGTAACTATAAAAGATTAAGGAATATAACTATGACAATGTAATTATATAGTTTTAACTATTGATCAATTTAAATTTCTTTTTAACTCCTCTTACAGCTGTATCTAATCTATGTAGTTCGTACTGTAATAATTATAAATAGCTTTTCACATATTCTCACATTCGGTGATCGGCCTTTTATTTATATAGTATGTCATTTTCGCCATAACAGCATATTCTTCCATTTTATCTTTCCAGTTCTCAAGATTTGGGCGGGTTTTCAGACTTCCACTAAAAGCAGTGGAACAAACAGCTGATTTGCTTTTGAAACTATTACTTGCTGTACTCCGATTAAACAACTACAGGTGTTCTGTCTGGTTTGCGGGCGATATTTCAAAGAACCATATTCACCCCCTGACTCTTATGTGTTCAGAATTAAAGGTAGTTAATCGCTCTTCAATCCAGGCGAACTCTGTTGGTAATAGGCTTGCCCGTTCTAGGGTTGGCAGGTCCTCCTTGGTCACCAGATCCAGGTTGGGAAACTCCAGGAGATCTGGGGGTGGAATCTGGGGAGGATAGGGACCTCAGTGGGGTACAATGCCACAGAGTTTCACCCTCCAAAGCATCCATTTTCTCTTGGGGAACCGATTTCTGTAGTTTGGAGAATGAGGTGTAACTCCTGGGGGATCCCCAGGCCCCACCTGGAGGCTGGCATCCCCTAGCCACATTCCTCCTGGCAACCAGCGGGGGGATGGGGGGACTTACCAGGACCAGGAGGTTTCAGCCAACATTACAGCGACGTACTCACATAACTTCTAATGTGACCCAGAAGTGATGTGGGGATGTTGGTGTGACACTCTGATTTTCAGCCAAAAACTCTATGGTCCAATTAGCTTCTACCATCGAGGTTTTCGCCCAGAGACTGAGTGTCGCACCTATGTCACATCCAGGTCACGTTGAAGTCACATAGGCACGTCGCTAAAATGTTGGCTGGGCCTTCTTTTTGCCAGCTGATCGGCAGCAGGGAGGTGGGGCCTGGCACCGGGGGACCCCCGCCTCCACCGGGGGACTGGTAACCTCTAGTTGCTAAACATCTTTGCAGAATGCAAAGCCCTTAAAAGTGTTTAGTCCAGGTCACTCTAACTGGATGCAGGAGGGAATCTCTCATTACGTCCGGACTTGGGAGAGCCCCGGAAAAGGGGCTGGTCCTCAGTATCCGTGAATGCAGTCCCAAAACAGGACTCGAGTAAGGCAACTTTGTTTGATTTTTTTCTGCATAACCAGCACTCTAAAAAACAATTGGTGGACCCTGGAAAAGATGTTATCGGGTGCCAGGGGACCCATGGACACCATGTTGGGGACCCCTGATGTATACAGAGATGCCAAATCCTTTGGCCTCATACTAATTACCAGTTTGCCTTAGTGGTTAAGGGGCGGCGGACTCTAAGCTGGGAGAACTGGGTTTGATTCCCTGCTCTTTCACATGCATCCAGCTGGGTGGCCTTGGGTCAGTCACAAGTTCTCTCAGAGCTCTCTCAGCCCCACCTAGCCTACAGGGTGTCTGTCGGTGGGGAGGGAAGGGAAGGGAAGGGAAGGGAAAGGAGACTGTAAGCTGCTCTGAGATTCCTTCGGGTAGTGAACATGCTATAAATCCAATACCACCACCACCTTCTTCTTCTTCTTCTTCTTCTTCTTCTTCTTCTTCTTCTTCTTCTTCTTCTTCTTCTTCTTCTTCCTCTGGGGGTTTATTCAGTTTCTGTGTTGTCAGTCCCCTTGAAGTTCTTTTAGTGGAAAGAACTACACATTTCGATCTGTGGTGCGGTTTTCAGCTGGAATCTGTATGATGTACTGTCAGGTAGTCCTGCCATGATGGATGGAGGGGGGAGGGGGATGGCTATGGGGCGCCATGGTGGCGTGGAGGGCGGGAGGTTGGGATCGTGGGGGTGTAGATTTATGCACCTGGTGTGTGAGAATGGAATGTGAGCCTGGCAGGCTCACATTCCATTCTCACACACCAGGTGCATAAATCTACACCCCCACGATCCCAACCTCCCGCCCTCCACGCCACCATGGCGCCCATAGCCATCCTCCCCCCTCCATCCATCATGGCAGGACTACCTGACAGTACATCATACAGATTCCAGCTGAAAACCGCACCACAGATCGAAATGTGTAGTTCTTTCCATAAAAGAACTTCAAGGGGACTGACAACACAGAAACTGAATAAACCCCCAGAGGAGAAGAAGAAGAAGAAGAAGAAGAAGAAGAAGAAGAAGAAGAAGAAGAAGAAGAAGAAGAAGAAGGTGGTGGT